>JAIUZE010002547.1:0-154056 GCA_022085475.1 Heliosperma pusillum | reverse complement strand
ATATAGATGTCTATTGGGAACCTCTTTTAGATGATTTGCGAATTTTGTGGGATAGTGGGATAGAAGTATTTGATGCATATAGGAATGAAACTTTCAATTTGAGAGCGATGTTATTGTGTACAATAACCTACTATCCGGCTTATGGCGACCTTTCTGGGCATACGGTGCATGGGAAAGAGGCATGTCCATTGTGTGGGGAGGATATCGAGTCTGAATACTTGAAGTGTTCTCATAAGTATGTGTATTTGGGAAATAGGAGGGGCTGGGATCCTGACCATTGTTATCGCAAGCAGCAGAAAGCATTTAATGGACGTCAAGAACATCGTCAACCTCCTAGAATTTTGAGTGGGCATGAAGTTTATCAGAAAGTCAAGCATATAGAGATAAAATATGGGAAGAAGAACGGCTCTAAATTGTCTACTCGTGGGTATAAGAAAAGATCCATATTTTTTGATAAACTTCCATATTGGCCTGACCTGGAGGTCAGGCATTGCCTCGATTTCATGCACATTGAGAAAAATGTCTGGGATAATATTATCAATACCCTCCTGAATGTTCCCGGTAAAACAAAGGATAACGCCGCAGCTAGGGAAGATATGCAAATGATGGGTATTAGGCTAGAGTTGGCACCACAGAAGAGAGGTAATGGTACATTTTTACCGCCAGCAGCTTATACCCTTTCACGGAATGAGAAAAAAGAGTTTTGTGCATGCTTGAATGGAATTAACGTGCCACATGGTTATTCGTCCAACATCAAAAGCCTTGTGTCGATGCAAGATCTAAAACTCACCGGGTTAAAGTCACATGATTGCCACACTTTGATGCAACAATTACTATCCGTGGCTATTCGCTCCATTTTACCTGAAAAAGTACGATATGCTATTACCAGATTCTGTCTCTTCTTCCAGTCCATATGCGATAAAGTCATCGATCCCGATGATGCGGATTCATTGCAGGACCTCGTTGTCACCTCTCTTTGTCATTTTGAAATGTATTTTCCACCCTCTTTCTTCACTATCATGATTCACCTGACCCCTCACTTGGTTAGGGAGATTTTGTACCTTGGGCCCGTGTACTTGAGATACCAGTATCCTTTCGAAAGATTGATGAAAGTCTACAAGGACTATACATCTAATCGGTATTGTCCAGAAGGTTGTATTGCTGAACGTGCTATATTAGACGAAGCTCTTGCATATTGTTACGCTCATCTCTCTCCTGAGGAGTTAATTGGCGTTCCAAAGAATCGTCATAGTGACTGGATGACCGGAAAAGGTATTAGGGGCCGGGTTGAAAAAATTGTGTCACTTGACATGTTACATTTAGCACATACGTATGTGCTAAACAACGAAGATGAGGTGCAACCTTATATTGAACAACACAAAGATGAGCTCAAATACGATCACCCAAACAAGAGCGAGATGTGGATTGCAAACGAGCATAAGAAGACATTTGGAGAGTGGTTTAGGAATGTTGTCTTGGAGTATAAGAATGTGTATGGTGATGACATCTCTCCTAGGTTACTACGTCTTGGGTTAGGTCCAAATGCCAGGGCCACTTTTTTCAGCGGTTTTGCTATTAATGGTTATACTTTTTACACCCGCGAGCAAGATGAGTGGAGCACAATGCAAAATAGTGGTGTGAGTTCTGAATTTGAGGCAATGCACTTTGCTACTTCAAAAGATAAAAACCCTATTTGGGGAAAATGCCTTTATTATGGTGTTATTCACGAAATATTGGTATTAGATTACATTGATTTCACAATACCTCTGTTTCGATGTAACTGGGTTGATAACAACAACAATTGTGTTCGAAAGGATAAAATGGGATTTACGTTGGTCAATTTGGATAAGGTTGGCACTAATAAGGATGATCCTTTCATAATGGCATCCCAAGCTAAACAAGTGTTCTATGTCACCGATCCTATGGATAAGCAATGGTCTGTTGTACTATCTATAAGGAGTAGACGGGGTGCACCCGATAATGATGGGGATAATGATCAGGATGTCGTGTTTGAGGGAATGGATCACTCTTCCACTTTATCTTATTTCGACAATGTTGACACTGATCATGATAACATTGAAAGCATCTATATGCGTGATGATCATGGTGAAGGTATTTGGGTTAACGAAGAAACTATGTCGGGCAAGAAACGTCCCCGATCCTGAGGTGGTATTGTCTTTAGTTTTTGTTAGCTTTGGTCATTGTTGAAAATTCCCAAATTATTTAGCTTTTGGTCATTCATTATACAGTCTCCATGTTTTGGTTTCTGCTGATATTGCAGTGTATAGTGCTTATGATATTGCCGTCTTTGTTGGTTTCTGCTGATTATTATTGCAGTGTATAGTACTTATGATATTGCTGTCTCTTATAATTATAATTAAAAAAAAATAAAGGTAAGCAACAACAACGGTTGTTGTAAATCTACCCGTTGTTATTGATTATAACAACGGTTAATAACCATAAACCGTTGTCATAGTTTTTACTAATTACAACGGGTAGACTACTATAACCGTAGTCATTGCTCTATCACAACGGTTTGTTTATAATAACCGTTGTCAATATTTTTAGATAGAAAACACACAACATTAGTAATACGACTGTAGTACTGCAACACAAAAACTCTATCACAAAGCGATCATTTTTCTGTCATCATCTCCCTTATTACTCAGCTATTATTTTTATCAACTATTTCTTGAATTTGTGAATTTGTGAATGTCATTTCCTGGATGTCGTTTATTTCCTGAACGTCAATTATTAGCAAATTTGTGAATGTCATTTCCTGAATGTCGTTCAATTCTAATTTTGCTTTATCGATTGAATAGCTTTATATTGAATAAGTTTAATTACTTCTAAACTTAAGTCAAAAAACAAATTAACGTATCAACATTAATATTATTAAATTATAAGTTCAAACGTCGCCACACACAAATGGCGCCAAAACAACAACAACCAAACAACCAAACAACTACAACCAAACAACAACAACAAATTAAATTGAGTCCGGGTAAATCTCCCGGATAGCTGCCCCCGCTAGAGCATATGCATCAATCGGGTCAGCCTCGGCCAGAGCCAACCCTTCCCACTGCTCTACCTGGGTCACTTCAACGAGGTCGACCCCATTTGGGAAACAGTAACGCTCATGTTCGGAAGCCACCCATAGATATGGCCCAGGCTTGTGGTCCGTGCTCTCAATAAAATCTTGTCTCCCCTGCCCGGCCTTGTCAAACATTCTTGCCAGTTTGAATGCGGACGCACGATGAGCATCCGACATCCCAAACTCGAAAACGAGATGCCCTGTAAAGTGCCCGCGATTATAATTTGGCCACATCTTCCTTATTAAGTAGCCATTTCGAATAAGCGTATCACGGAGTTTTTTGTAACTTTTACACACAACGTAGCCACCCTCACTATGACAAGGCATTTCTTTCATGATGCAAGCATATGGTTTAGTAAAAGTTCCAGACATTTTGTATGGTTGATGTTAGTATTGAGGCTGGGAAATTTTGTATGGTTTAGCAAATATGTTATTGATTAGAGTTGGGAATTTTGTATGTGGTTGATAACCTGCTTGTATTGAGGCTGTATTTATCGAGAGTTATTTATTGGAGTTATTTATTCACATGCATGCATTGGTTCACATGAAGGCATTGATTCACATGCATGCATTGGTTCCCAAAACGACTATACATTCACATGCATGCAGTACGTTATTGATTGAGTAAATGTGTGAATATGCAGTCAAGTCAATGCATTTACTGCAATGTGCAGTCAATGCATTTACTGCAATGTGCAGTAACCCTATCACAACGGTTGTGGTAACGAAAACCGTTGTAACCGGTTAGTAATAACAACGGGTTTTTGTACCAATAACCGTTGTTATTGCGTAATAACAACGGGTTTTTGTACCAATAACCGTTGTTATTGCTCAATATTATTATTTTTAATTAAAAGATATTGCAGTCCAAACCCGTGAATAAACAACAGCAGAACCAGCATTGATTAAAGCATCCATTGAACATCATCAATGGCAGCATAACCCCTCTATAAATACAGCCTCAAAACCCCTCCTTTAAATATTACATAACTACCCTAAAATTAATATCATCAATGGCAGCAGTTAACCTTCCCAACGATGAAACGACCCTTACAAAATTGATTGCAGATGAGGAGGAGGCTCTTGCCGTAGTTCCCGCTGATCATCACCCATTGATTAAAGGATCCATTGAACATCGAAGGGATTATTGGATTAAGAGGCGTGAAGCAGTCCGACTTGTCAACCAAGCGTCGTCATCATCATCGTCCTCTGTCTACCCACGTCGGCCTTATACTCGGAGGTTGGATGCCGCAAGAGATATGTTGAGCTGTACCCGTCCTACCTTATCTCCACATGCAAGACGTGTACTTGCAGGCATTGAATCTGTTATTGCAAAATACGAGGTTAATGATCCGGAAGTCATCAGTATCATCAATATTGTTCCGGATTGTTGGTGGCAGTGTGAGAAAAGCTTTTTACACTTAACCGGAATTGTTCCGGATTATTTAACATCTTTATTTATTTGATGTCGGATGAATGTAATGTACTTTATTATAAAATCTAGGTTATTCCTAATGAAATCAATGAGAAAGAATGTTGTTTAAAGTGTTTGAATTGATGTTCAATATTTTGATGTATTATTAATTAGAAGTATATAAAAGGGTTTAAGGGTTTAGGGTTTAGGGTTTAGGGTTTAGGGTTTAGGGTTTAGGGTTTAGGGTTATTTTGAAGTAACACACGTATACTAATAATGATACTTAATAATTAAAAGTGATCCGACCCGAAAATGATACTTAATAATCATCACGCGGATAATAAATAATGATTTCTATCGAATTAAATAAAATAACCCGATACTAGCGAGCTAATTAATTTTGGGTCGGACAGTTTCAGGTTTGTGATGCAAAAACGGCCCGTTCATTAGCGTACTTGAATTGGATGAACGAAGTCGATCGACCCCAGGCCATATATATATATATATATATATATATATCATTATTATTTAATTTGGGAACCATTGCATTGACGTACGTGTATATATAATACTTACTTGAATTGCATGTATGTGCATTGATGAATCTGTTATTATTGCAAATTGTAGTACGAGCGTCGTTAATTAGAGATCCGGAAGTCATCATCATTTAATTATTATATATATATATATATATATATATATATCATCATCAATAAGTAGTACATATATATATACGAGGTAATTAATAATGACACGTGCCCCCGACCCTGCCCAAAAGCGATCGACCCGAATTGAAGTACGTAGCTACGCTTGCTCTGATCTAGAAAGTGGATTGCCCGATCCGTAACTGCTGGCCTGGCCACCCGATCGATTAGTTTCAGGTTAACTAGTGATGCATGATAATTATAATAACCAGTTCCTTAATTAAAAAGAAAATGACCCGATTCGAGGTAATTGAACCAAAAACTAAAAATAATTAATAACTAACCCGATCGATAAAGTTATTAATTACAAACCCGCCGAATCTAACCCGATTAGAATTGATTCCCAGGCCAAACCCGATCCGAGCTAATAATTAAACGTAACTTACGCCTATAATATAAAATTTAGAGCAAAGTAAAATAAATTAAATTAAATTTAGAGCAAAGTTAAATAAATTAATTTAGAGCAAAGTTAATGAGTTTATTTCGTGCCTCAAATTTTAATACCGCGCGCGCGTATCTGAAAAATTAAAAAAAATATACATAATCTATAAAAACGGTGTTTTAGAAATTCACCGTTGTTATTACTTTCAACAACGGTTTATAATAAATAAACCGTTGTCTTAGTGTTATTACTTTCTACAACGGGTGTTATTTAACCGTTGTTATTACTCTATAACAACGGTGGTTTGTAGGATAACCGTTGTCAATAGTTTCTCTTAATAAACCCTTTAGTTTCTCTTAATAAAAAATAATTTACAATCCTATAGAGTAAATTTTACACACGTACATTATCATCATCATCCTCCTCGTTTACAATCATCCTCGTTTACAACACAAATCTTTTTGTTTAGTATCATCATCATCCTCCTCGTACTCGTGATCATCATCCTGTTCTCTTTATCATCACCCTGTTCTCATTTTCTTTATCAGGTAATTTTTGTGTTTCGTCTTTAGGGTTTTAAGTTTGAAGTTCATCTTTTTGTTTTCATTTTCTATTTATCGTTCTCTTTATCATGTAGTTTCATTCCTTTCTAAGTTTTTAGAGTTTTAGAATCTCTGCATGACTCTTTATTTGTTCAGTTACTATTTCATTCATTTCAAGGTCTTAGGGTTTTAGAATCGCTGTATGCATGACTCTGTTCCGTTACTATTTCATTTATTTTGAAGGTCTTAGTGTCTTAGGATTATCATGGGTGAAAAACGGAAAAGAGTAGACAACAATGATAAGGGGGATAAGCCTGGTGAGAGGGGTGCTTCGAAGTGCTCTGCAGCCCTTGCAGCTATAGCGGCAAAAACGCCGATGGAAATAAAATGGAGTGTGAAAGGTGTTCCTACTGGTCCAAATGCTAGCCATTTAGCCACTTGGATTGGAGTTACAACCAAACAGTTTGTGCCTATAGATTTAGATGATTTCAGGAATATAAATCCTTCATTGCAGAACTTACTCTTGAAACGTATAAAGGTATGATAATATCTTTAGCTAAACACCATTTTATTTTGCATAAGTTACTATTACATAAGGCAGGAAGCCGTATAAAGGTTCGTGTAAAGGTATGATATTAGACAGCCGCTTATTAGTATATATGATGATGATGCAGGAAGCTTTCGATATTCCAGACTGCCATGATAAGTATCTATTACGTAAGGCAGCGGCAGTCTTAAGGCAGTGGAGGTGTGACCTTGCCAAATTACACTTGTATGTGGACAAGGAGACGGGGCAGATGCATAAGAGCCCACCGACAAAGTACCCCCACATCACTCAGCAACAATGGGATAATTATAAGGCGAAACGAGCTACTGAAAAGTTTCAGGTTAAGTATCCATGTCATATGTTTACATTTTTGTAAAACTCTACTTAAGGTTACATTTTTCTAAAAGTTTCAGGTTACATTTTTCTAAAACTCTACTTGTATCTATAATTTTCTAATTGTCTCATCTACTTGCGATTTTATATGATTTGAAGAGCGTTAGCGCCAGAAATCGTGCTAACATCTCACAGAAGCGGGGGGTATATTATGGTTCTCGAGGCGGTTACAGATTGATAGAAGAAAATCTCGTAAGTAGCATCTATATATTAGATTTTTTTAATCATACTTGGACTTGATATACATGTATACATATATTATTTTTGAGTTAACGTGTAGGTGTCAAAAGGTGTGACCGACTTGAATCGGCATGTAACTTATAAAGAAGGGCACACGCCTAAAGGATCCCGAACATGTAACGAATATGATCAGGAAGTCTTGGCCAACATAGTAAGTATTATTTTTATTAAGACGGGTTTTTAATAACTTTATTGTTCAATTCTTGTATGTCTAACTATCTATTTATTTTAGTAACAAAAATTAAATTAAGTTTATTTAATATATTATAGGAGAATGTTCTGAAGGAGGTTGCGGAAGGGAAATTCACTCCGAGTGGTCGTGACGACGTTCTTGCTAGAGCGATCGGCCGTCCCGAGCATCCAGGTCGATTGAGGGGCGTCCCATTACATGTCGGAGTCACGAAATATTATGGGACAACTAGCTCGAACAAGAAGAAGAAAAATAAGGGGAAGGCTGACATGGTACGTATACCATTTGTTATTGTCATTTAAAATTCACATGTTATTGTTTTAACAAATTGCTGATTCTACATTTTGGGCGTGCAGGTTCAGTTATTGGCCTCCGTGATACTGAAGATGAATTCTGGAGGCAAGCCTTCCGAAGAAGAATTGAAGATGATGGAGGATGTCATTAAAAAGGGCGAGGTAGTGCAACAGATTTGCCAAGAGGCAGACACTACTACCTTGCCAATACATGAGGAGACGGCTGAGAAGATGGTTGAGGTACCTACTGCTGCCGAGGTTTTAATACCTCAAGCCGGTAAGGTAAATATGACTTCTTCTTTTTTTTCTGCATTTGTTCTTTCTAGCAGCCATGCCTTTGATTGGTTTATTTTATTAGGTAAATGAGTCGGAAAAGGGGACGCAACTTGAGGAGACGGGTGAGGTACCTAATGCTGCTGAGGTTTTGATACCTCAAGCCGATAAGGTAAATACGACTTAACCATTTTGAACCTCTGCATTTGTTCTTTCCAGCAGCCATTGCATGCCTTTGATTGGTTAATTAATTTTATAAGGTAAATAACTCTGAAAAGGGGACGCAACTTGAGGAGCCGGCTGAGAAGACGGGTGACAATAAGGAGGTATGTAGAATATAAGAAGTTAGTATATGCTGTCAGTGCTAAATCTGGTCTGGACATGTTCAAGTATAATAGCCTACCCACCAACAATAAATACTTGTAACTAACTTTACATTATATACTCAATATAGATCATTTATGATATCTATTATATTTTGGTATTTAGTAAATAATGTGTATTCTTCAGGCCACAAAACAGCGGAGGCTTGTTCGTCTCGCCGACCCTTCATTAAAAGAGAATGTGATTGTTGCTCGGGCTTTCGTATGCCCAAAGCCCAAGGACTCAGCGGAAACCATCTTGGTTCATGGCGTACCACTCTTGCCGAAGCATGCAAAAGTGGGGATAGTGGGAGTCGTGAAGGGCTATGAAACCTGTAAACTGCCCGTCACAGTCCGCGACGACATAGTAATACTGGCAGATGCGGTTAAAGGTTTTGTCCAATGGCCTCAAAGCCACATTTTCTTGGCTCGTGATTGTAAAATTCAACAGAATGTAGACGGGGTTAGAAAAATACATCTAATTTAACCCGCCTTTTGTCTTTGTTCATCACCTTCATAAATAGTGAAATTTATATGTTTTATTTTTGTTTTGTAGGTAACAAAAAACATGGATAAGTCTAACTCGATAGACAATAATCTTTCTACTACCTCGTCAAAACAACAACTTGATGAGGTATTTAATCAACTCTCTTTCTATTTTAAGTTCTACTATCGCCTCATCATTGAAAGAGCAACTTAATTTAGTTAGCCACATGTAGGTTGTGAAAGGTAGCACACCGCATCATTTCCCCAAGCTGAAAGAGGTCAGGAGTCTATCCGGTACTAAATATCATGGGAACGTTTACATGGAAAAAGTACGAACGGTGGCGATGCTGGATCTTTATAAGGAGGCTGAGAGACGCATAGCAAGCGAGCAATTAATAGTTATTCCGCTCGAGAATGATATTGTAGGGGTAGAACGCCAAGCAATGCTGGATTGGGATACGCTAGCCGTTTGGGCTGGCCTTGACGAGATTGATGTCCAACACCTATATGTTTGGATGAAGTAAGTTTCTTAATAAATTAAATCATGCAGTATTCTAATATTCTGACTAAGTAAGATATAGTGTTTATAATATCGGAATTAAAACCGGCATGTAGGTACTTGAACTCGGTTGTGATCCCCGCCGAGACCAATATTAATCCACTTCCTCAATACGGATTCATGTGCCCAAATGTTTTATCTATGCATATCGAGATGTTTTCGTATGAAGAACGTGTAAATTATATTGCTGGGGAATTGGCGAAAAACAATAAGCTCATTTTTGCCCCTTATAATGAAGCCGGGTAATATATAATTAATATTACGATTCCAAATACAATTGCATTTTTATATGTTTGGTTATGATGCATGTTGTGATTGTTAATAATGATGTGTCTCTCGATCTCTAGGAGACATTGGGTGCTAGCAGCGATCAATCCGACCACGAAGAAAGTATTTTGGTTGGACTCTTTGCATGGACAACCATCCGAGACCTTTAAGATGTTGATTATTAAGTAAGTTTATAATACGTACTGATGATGATTTGGCACATATAATATTAAGTTAGTAGTTTATTATTATTAAGTAAGTTTATGTGACTTTCGGCCTCTTTCCTTTTTTAAAGGGCCTTTGAGAAGAAAAGAGCAACCGGCAATCAACCGACAGAATATTCTGATGATGGCCCTACTTTTATTACGATAACAGGGGTACGTACGCGCAAATACTAGTGCATTAAACTAATTACGCATATACATCTGTCTTTTTTAATTACGCATTAAACTAATTGGTAATTGCCTTCTCGTCTCTTCGTTTATTATGTAATAATAGGTCCCTAAACAGCCGGATAGCATCCAATGTGGATACTACGTTTGTCGTTTCATGTTGGAGATTATTAGGCGAAGATATATCAGCATTCCAGAAAAAGTTAGTAGTTTAATGTAGCTATTATTTACTTTTTTTCATTAGAGCTGATATCTTTTCTGCTATATATATATGATCGATGTTGCTAATTATGTATGATATGCCTATACTGTTGTTACCCTACTGATCGATGTCTTTTATTTGTTTTATCCGCAGTATTCAATCAACACGCCACATGTCCCTGAGTACACTAAGCACAATATAGACGAGGTAAGGGACTTGTTGGGCAAATACGTCCTTGAACAAACAAAGAATAAATGAAACTTAGATTATTTTGGAAGCAGATAGGGAACTTTAATTTGTAGAAGTCATTAATTAGAGCAAGTTGTAAGTATGAATTGCTCTAAAAGAGATCATTTTGGTTGTATATATCATTTTGCTGCTGCTGTACATGAATTGCCATGTACATGAATTGCCCTGTACATGAATTGCTCTGATTTATATATAGATATATCATTTTGCTGCTTCTGAAATTGGTTTATGATGCGTGCTGCTGCTACTGCTGCTGATTTATGCAGGATTTTCACTGGTGGCAGGGGAACAAATTACAATTTTTTCAAAAACAATAATAAAAATAATAACAACGGTTTTTCAAAATTCATTAAAAGCGTTGTAACATATTTCCCACCAAAACTTATCATACCTTTAACAACGGTGTATTATAGAATACCTGTTGTTATTAAAACTTTCCACAACGGCTTCTTTATTATACTCCGTTGTAATTAACAATATTCACAACGGGTTTGAAAAATTAAAGCGTTGTTATAATCTTTCCCACCAAAACTAATCATACCTTTAACAACGGTTTAATTTAATAGAACCGTTCTCGTATCTTTCCCACCATAATTATTCACACGTTTTAACAACAGTTATCTAGTAATAACAACGACTTCTGACCGTTGTTAAAACTATTAACAACGGTATTTTCATTAAATCGGAACCGTTGTTAAAACCTTTAACAACGGAGGCTTTAACAACGTCCGCTTTTTAATATTACAACGGTTTTTAACCGTTGTCATTTCCTGTTTTTGTAGTAGTGGTTGCATATATAAAGTACCGCATTTAACTCCTTGAAAGTTGAAACTCACTTTATCGACCGTCTTGTAGTAGATAAAACCCGTCTTATCAAATATCAATAAACGTGCTTGTATTTGATGACACCGTTCTTTGAAAACTGAGAAGCCAGCCACCATCTTAATCCTTGAGAAGCATGAACTCCGACCCTACTACTTATGGATGCTCTTTCACATGCCCAAGAAAATCTTCAAATCCAAAAGAAACATTGATAACCTAGGAAGTTGAACACCATATATTGTAACTTGAGTATTACGTAGTACTAATAAATGTACTACTCATAATAACTAACAATACTCTTTCACTTCCCCTAGAAATACCTTTTCAAAGTTTCAATCCTAAGTACGAGTAGTTGTAGGACTATAAATAACAGTCCATTTCAATAAACAAAACTCACTTACTAAAACCAACCCTAGAAGAGCATACAAAAAATGAAGATCCTAGAAAATGTCAAAAATTTATTGAAAAAAATAAAAGAAATAGGTCAAGTGTTATGCGACAAAGTAGTGAAGGCATATAACAAGGTGAAATCTTTTTTTGATAACTTATCAGAGAAGGTAAAACAAGGGATTTCAAACGCAAAAACAAAAATAGTGAATGCATGGAACTCTTTTTGTAATTGGATAAGTAATGCATGTACGTCTGCTAATGGAAGCTCAAATGAGGTATCTGCATGGGTTCATAATGAGGAGCCCAATAAGGAGGTGATGTTTTTATTGGAACAGTTCGCGGGTTGGGTTCATGACTTCTTATCGTATGCTAAACCTGTCCTGAAAGAAACCCGTGGTCGTTGCAATATCAACCACCACGGGTTTTTCATTGAACACATGGAGGCAATGTTTGACTTGGCTCGGGAGTTGGTGTCTATTAGGATGCAATTCATGCAGGTTAAGCCTGATGTCGTCGTCGGAGTAATTTCTAGGCTTATGCGTACCTGGTTGATATAAATGATGCTGTTTTTGTTTCTATTAGAATCTAGACCTGGCAAATAGGTCATTCGGGTTGAGTTCGGGTCGGGTTATTTTCGGGTCAATAACTATCGGGTTACTTTCGGGCCGGGTCATTTTTGGGTCAGGTCATTATGGGTCGTTTGGGTCATTTCGGGTCAGATTTTGCTTAAAATAAGTTAATTCAGGTCATTTTGGGTCGTTTGGGTCACTTCAATTCGGGTCATTTCGGGTCGGGTCACTCTCGGATTGGGTCAAATGGGGTCTTTCGAGTCACACTTTTCGGGTCACTTTCGGGTTTCGGGTCAACCTTATCGGGTCGGGTCAATTTTGTCAGTTCTAAATTCAAGTAATCAAAATTATTTAAGAAGTTGGTCTTGTCTGGACCTATCAAAGCAAATCCTAGTTGAATGACCCGTTTGTTAGGTTTAATTAATACGGAGTATTGTTTATCTTAAGCATTATGTTGTTTATCTCCACAATGTTGTGTGGATCGCAAATTATATTAAAATGAAAAATGAAAATCAATTTTCAGCCATGGTTAACAGTGAAATTATGAGTTATGTTTTGCACTTGTTTATGTTACTATAAATGTCGTTATTATTATTATTTCTACGACCGACTAGTTTGTATGAAAAATGTGAGATGGTATTATTATCCATGCTTAACAATGGAATATATTTTTCTTGTTAAATAAAACCTTGTCTTATAAGACAGGTCGCGTTGAAATTTGTTTATTGTGTTACGATTTTAATTTAGTTAGTTGGTCTTTTATTAGTAGGAAGTTGTGGCGTATAAACTAAACCATATTTATTTTCACTGCACGTTGGTAAAAGACATTGAGTAAGAAACAATGTTAGCCCGTCATATTATATATTGATCATTTTATTGTGAAAAGTCATAAACTAAATTGAATTAATAGCGTTTGGAGACGTTATTGAGAAGAACACACAATCTTGTGTTGGTGACTTGTGAAGCACCCAAGTTCCAGCAAAGTTTTTGGGTGAATATTGGTGTTGGAATTGTTGTTAAGACATGATATAATGCATGATATGCTGGAAAAAAAAAATATTATTGGAATATATTATTATTTACTCAAATGCCACGTCAAAAAACTTGTACCGTTCACAAGTGAAAATATTCCATAAGATGATCAAACACGGAAAGCACACTACCCTTTTAGGAATGGCAATGGGTTGCGTATTGGATTGATTTTATAAGATCTAAATTCGATCCACTTACTTATTGGATCATTTTATGGTATCAGGTGAAGCTTTTGGTTGAGATAATTCCATGGTATCAGAGTCGGTGTGAGAGAAGTATTAGCACCAAGTATATGAGAAATCTCAGTTGCATACACATTTCAAGTTCAAAGGACATTCATGTGAGGGGACGTGTTAGAGTATAAAACCGATCGTGAGACTTTAACCATCAGCTTAAGCTTTTAATTGAGATGATTTCATGACAATTCGAGTTCCGTTTGATTTGGGCCACGATTTTAGAATGGGTCAGTTTGCTTTTGGTTGACATAAACTTGTATGAATACAGTTGATCAAACACGGAGTTGTGTTAATCCTTCTACGTAGGAGTACAATTCAACTACTTGCATTTGACGTCAACTTCTATCCACCTTGTAACACATTTATTCCTTTTATTACATATACAAGTCTACAACACATATACTCTTATATAGAGTAATCAAAAAACATTCTATGTTAATATCAACATACAACCGAGTCGCTACTTTTCATCCCCATGATTTTACCAAGTATAGTTTTACATGGTACTCCGTATTTGTTAATACAACCATGCACCAAAAATTTCGGTATAAAATACCCATTTTTTACCACAAATAAAATCATACAACCAAATGTATATGAGAATGAATGATATATCCAATACTAATTTAATTGAATTTATATACAATCTTTTCGAGTTTATAAAATTTGTTAGTTACATTTTAATTTTTTTGCTGTGAAAATTGAATCTAACTGGGCTTATATGAATTGTTTTTTAGTTTCATTTCAGATTCTTTTACATAAAGCCCGTAAAATGCACATATTAGCTCAACTTTTTCATTCATTATAAAACTTCAAATCTATACTAACAGTTGTATACAAGTGATTGTATTATGTATAGTCTACTAATTGATTTTTTACGCGTACAATAAATGTAACAATCAAATTCGAAAAATAATAAAAACAACATTATTGTTTTCGTAAAAAAAACACAAGAAAACAACATTATTTTTATTTTTACACGGATTTTTTTAAAGAAAAAAAAAAGGAAACATTTTATCTAGGAACAACGTCCATCATTCGAGAAAACTCCTGAAAACAAACGAATCCATCTTTATTAGCATCAACCTCTTCTATCATACGCCGACAATCCTCTAACGTGCACCGATCATCCCCAATTTTCTGAAACCCTAGAAACAATTCATCTGCAGAAATTCCACCATCGTTATCGTAATCAAAGAACTCAAACGCAGCACGTAATTCATCCTCATCTTCCTGAACCGTCGATTCAAAGATCGATCCAACAGCCTGGAGTTCATCTAGGGTTACGAAACCATCGCCATCAATGTCGACCTCCATGATCATATCTCGAAGCTCATCGTCCGATAATGGCGAATTGAATACGGAATTGAGTTCGTAACGGTCGATTTTACCGTTGTTGTCCCGGTCGAGTAGTTTGAATGCCGAAACGACGTCGAATTTGAAATCCGATGATGAAGATGGAGATGAAGTTAATGATGGTGATTTGGGAGAGGGTTTTTTGGAGCGGAAGATGCGATTAGGGTTGATGGATTTGAGGAGTTGTCTCATGATTGTAGAATAATGATGTGATTGAATAATGAAAGTAAATGGAAGAAGGGAAGGAAAGAGGGGGATTTATGAAGAGGGAAGCCATGGGAGAAGGAAGTGAGCTTCGCGGAAGGTTCGTGGAGGAGTACTAGGTGGAGTACGGGGAATCGGGGATATGAGGATATCACATCGATGTGGTTGGGGATTTCTCCATGTTTCTTGGATCGCGTGTTTTTGTTTTTGTTTTCATACTTCTTGTGTCGACCTAAAAAATCGAAACAAGATTTTTGGATGATGTACTTAGATCTCGTAAAATTAACCCGATTAATTGAGTGACCTTAAAAGGGTACGGTGATTCAGTGGCTGATCATTTGTGGTTTCACTTAGTGCCTGATAAATTACTGAGACGCAATTCATTGAGACACTTTAAAAAGGAATAAGACAACAAATGACAGAATGAAAGGAGCATTTGCTTTTAATGTTAGATAATATTAAGGGTAATGATAAATACAACCCATTGGGTTGTAGGTAAGAATTTAATATATTTCCTTAAGTAGAATTAAAGCTGGAATTTATGACAAAATTACGCGTATATTGATGTCACTAATGCTTGTTTTAAGCTTTTATTTCCTCTTTTAGACCCTTAATTACAGCCCAGTGGGTTGTATATATCATTTTCCTAATATTAATGGGTTGTTTGGTTTCCCACTTGCTCTCTTAATTAATGGGAAGAAGAAAATCCCATGAATTGACAAAGTTGCATATTGTTTGTTAACCCATTTCATGGGAAGTAGAATTTCCCAAGAAAGTCTAATTCTTACCTCATGTAGGAAGTCAAAATAGGACCAACTTTATTTGTTTATTCAAAATTAGTTCCATTTGTCATACACTACGAGTAATTTATTACCTTGGAAATCACTAGATGGGGTGACAACCCCCGGTTTTTCTCTACAGTTTATGCGAGCCCTTACCCAACTAATCGTAAAGAGCTATGGACAGAACTGGAAGAATTTGCACGAAGAAATAATCGGCCTTGGCTTTTAGCTGAAGACTTTAATTAAACCAGAAGTTCACATGAGAGACACGGAGGAAACGCTAATAAGGCTCGTAGATGCGACCTCTTTAATAATAGGATTGAAAATTGCGAACTGATCGAGTTAGCATTTACGGGACCTTCGCACACTTGGGCAAGAGGGAACTCCCCGGAAACGCGCCAGAGTGCTAGATTGGACCGAGCCCTTTGTAACAGCGAGTAGAGTACGTTATTTAGCGACGAAAGTGTTAAGCATCCTCCGGCTATTCAGTCATACCATTGCCCTTTTCTCATCACACCAAACGGTTTTGCTCCCTTAGGGGCTGTTAATCGCCCCTTCCGGTTTAAGCGGCATAGTTTACACCTGAGAAATTCCTCGAATTCATTAATGACAATTGGGAAACTGAAGGTGACCGACCTGGTACAGAAACCTAAGCATCTGTCGGATAAATTGCTAGATTGGAATGATACCGTTTTCGGTAATATATTTCAAAGAAAAAAATCGCTTAAAGCTAGAATAGAAGGATGTCAAAAGAAATTCGTTAGTTCACGAACGAGGGCTAATTAAATTATAGGCCAAGCTGAGAAAGGAACTTGACGACGTACTTGAGCAAGAGGAAATTCTTTGGTATCAAAAATCAAGAATGAACTTCATTAAAGACGGGGATCGTAATACTTCCTACTTCCATGCAAGTACTTTGGTGAGAAGATGGCGTAATAAAATTACGTCATTAAAAGACCGCAACGCTGAATGGTGTATTGAGCCCGAGGGGGTTAAGCAAATCGCAGTTGAGTATTATAAAAAATTATATCAAGATGACCCCCTGGAAGATTTCACGGATCGTATGCCTTACGACTTATTTCAAGAATTTAATAATAAAGATTGAGAGTGGATCACAAGGCATGCCTTGAAATCGAAAGATCCGTGTTTGATATGGGTGCCCTCAAATCCCCGGGTCTTGATGGTTTTCAAGCTCTGTTTTACCAAAAGAATTGGTCTATGATTCGGGAAAACGTTTGTAAAACGATTATGAAGGCTCTTGAAGGGAAAGGTTTTCCGGAGGGCTTTAATGACACTAATATTGTCCTAATTCCAAAAATTATAGCCGCTGAGCTCATTTCCCAGCTCCGTCCTACTGGATTATGTAATGTAGCATATAAAATTGTTAGTAAGGTGTTGGCTAACAAAATAAAGAAGGTCCTACCCCATCTCATCTCGGAAGCTCGGAGCGGATTCGTTCCCGGGCGACAAATCACCGACAATATTGTTGTGTTCCAGAAGGCTATTCACACAATGAGATGGAAACAAGGAAATACGGGATATATGGCCATCAAGATAGACTAAGAAAAAGCTTATGCTAGGCGAAGATGGTCATTCATTCGTAAAACCTTATTTGACATGGGTTTTACGTATATCGCATGGTGTGCGTTACTTCCGCCAGGCTACAATTACTCTGGAATGGGGAGCCCACAGAACAATTTCTCCCGGCCCGAGGTGTTCGACAAAGGGATCATATTTCATCTTATTTATCTGTTATGTGTTATGTGTTATGTGTCTCGAAAAGTTTCAGCAAGCAATTGATATTGAAGTCAGGGAAAAGGCGTGGCGTGGCAGAGACTAGAGATATGCAAGGGCGGTCCCCCTATTTCAAATCTTTTTTTCGCTGATGACATGGTCTTATGTGCTAAAGTCGACGCTAATCAAGCAGTTGTAATTAACCGAGTTCTCGTTACTCAACGTCTTCTGTGAAGCTTCCGGGGAAAGGTTAGCTCTTCGAAATCTCGAATTTTTTTCTCAAAAAATACGCCTCTATAAACGAGGAATGCGGTAAGTACAATCCTCAGTTTCGAGCAGACCGAAGACCTGGGGTCGTATCTGGGATTACCTACCATTAACGGTAGAGTAACACGGGCCACTTTTGCCTATCTAGAGGAAAAATTTAATAAAATATTAGCAGGATGGAGTACTAAACATCTCTCACTAGCCGGACGAGCCACTTTGATAAAATCTACACTATCGACTTTGAGTAATCATAGTATGCAATTGGCGAAAATTCCGCGCTCAATATGTGACTCATTTGATAGAAAAACAAGGCGATTTCTTTGGGGAAGTGACGATAATACTAAGAAAATTCACCTTATTTCTTGGGAGACGGTTGAACAACCAAAAGACAAAGGGGGGTTGGGGCTGGTCTCGGCTAGACAAGCAAATGCAGCATTCTTATCGAAGCTTGGTTGGCGTATTTTATCCGAGTTGAGAAGCTTGTGGTCGAGAGTAATAAGGTCCAAATACTGCAACGAGAGGTGTTATATCGATATGGTTTTGCCTAAACCGAATATGTCTAATGTGTGGGCTGGGATTTCTAGTCAGACAAAGGTGATTAAAGAAGAAGTTTCGGTGGCCGTGGGTAATGGACGAAGGACGTTATTTTGGGACCATGAGTGGGTTGGCGATTTTTGACTATCTGATAACGCAATTATCAACATTCCCGAATCCATTTTGGGAGCTACGGTTAGTGAAATGTGGGATGAGAGTACATATTGGAAATGGGACGTCTTTGCTAATTTCCTAGATAAAGACGAATGGTTAAGAATAGCTGCTTTCTCCTTATTTCCGGATCCAGGACGGGAAGATGTGCTTTATTGGAACGCTACCTCGTCGGGTAAATTTTTGATTAAATAGGCCCTTAGAATTATTAAGGGTCCGGAATCCCCCTCAATAAATTCCATTAAATGACACGTTATTTGGAAACTCCCTGTACAACAAAGGATTAGACTTTTTTTGTGGTTAGCAGCTCATGGACGATTAATGTGCAATGCCAATCGGATGAGGCTAGGTCTGACTGAAACCACAACCTATCCAAGATGCCACAAGAATGATGAGGACACAGACCATCTTCTACGTAAATGCCAAATATGGGTGCAACTCGGAATTACAGGTCATAACTCTTTCTTTACTTCAAACTTTAGTGATTGGCTCACGGATAATGTGAGTAATTTGCACTATAACATGGTGGATGATTGGTCCATGAGATTTGCCATTATTTGTTGGTGGATTTGGAAATGGCGTAATAACGTGGTGTACGGAAGGGATGAAGAAAATCAAACTGACATTAGGCCCTTCCTCTTCCGACAACTTGAGGCCTCGAAAAGAGCCTTTGATAAATTCCCCTCTTTATTCCTCGAACCGGATTTGTTCGAGAACAGGTTTTTATTAGATGGAGCATGCCTCCTCATGGATGGGTTATGTTATATACGGATGGAACTTTTAAAGGGAATCCGGGTCCGGCAGGGGGTGGAGGTATTTTTCGAGATAGCAGTGGAGATTTCATAGCAGCTTACTACTTTTCTTGTGGGACATGCACATCAATGAGGGTGGAGTTTTTAGCGTTGGCCAAAGGATTAGAGCAGGCACGTAAGTTTCGTATCACAAAGCTTATCATAAACATGGATAATAGCACTTGTGTGAGTTTGGTCAAAGACGAGCAATTGGTCAGCAAGAATCTGCGGCCGCTGGTTCAATACTGTAAAGAGCTAGTGCAAGACGGATCATGGTCGGTTCGGTTGGAGCACGTTTACAGAGAAGCAAATAGAGCAAGCGATTGGTTGGCTAATCATGGAATTCACGCCCCTCTTGAGGTTACCACTTTAGATGGTCCTCCCTTTGATTTACTTCCCTTTTTGCGGGACGATATTCTTAGAGCTACGACTCCGCGTTTTATTTCTCGTGTAATTTAATTTTGGGGCTTCTCCCCTCTCTTGTACCAATAAATAAATAAATAAAAATAATAAGTTAAGAAAACAATTCATTCTATTCAAAGTGAAGGGGTTACTAGGTGGTTTTATTTATCAGTTGGTCTTCTTGAAGACGGGTATATCCGTTTTCAATATAAACGGGTTGAATCTTCTCTCACAAGGATACAAATGGAAGAGCACGTGGAGACTTAAATGGATCCCCACTTGCACTCCCACTTACCTTCATGTGAGAGGGGATTCGACCCGTCTTCAATATTCGTCTTCAATGAGAATTTGTTTTTATTGTTAGTTAAAATAAAATTTGTACGGAGTAATATTTTGAGCGGCATACCCATAATTTAGAGTATTCTTGACAATTAGTTCGGCAGTTAAAATGAGATGCAGACATATTAATGCGACTACAGATTCAGATTGTCTTGAATTTGGCACTTCAAGTTAACGGCATTGCTGTCTTGAACCAGGAAGGCGAAGAGCAATATTCGTGCTATCAAATATTTCATTATCTTATCAGTGCTTTTACTCACCAGTTGGCCTCATTGAAGATAGATATCGTCTTCAATGAAAGACGGGTTGTATGACTCGTATCCTCTCTCACAAGGAGGCAAGTGGAAAGGCAGTAAGAAACTAAATGAATCCCCACTTACCCTTTCGCTTGACTCCTTGTGAGAGGGAATCCGATCCGTCTTCAATGAAAATTTGCGTTTACTCACCGTCCTAAGAGTTTCAATAGGATTGTTTATACTATAGCTAAAAAAGCCATTATATTAGTCTTTTTCTTCCTGTCAGGAAACAAAAACCCTCAGTTCTCGAACTATACCAAATTTCTAAATTGGTTGGAACCTTATATGTCATGGTTAAAGCGTACAGTTCAGTCGGAAAGCCACAAGTAGTGTCACAGTCACGATGTGAATTAACTGTACAGCTTCTCCCAAACAGAAAAAACACTTAAACTTACAAGCTACAACTACCTAATACAATATAGCTACACATCTCTTCCAGAAAGGTTCAAACACCTCAGAAGACGCTGAACACATAACAGGTTTTACAAGATGTATCTAAGTCGATATAAGAACGATGGACTTTAGTATGTGCAATGTCTCTCGTAAAGATTTGTCGACTGGCTCTAGGTCTGGATGGACGCAAAGATCATGATGAAACTTCTATCTTTGAGTCAAGAACAATCAATCAAATCCGAATATCCGTGTGTGTCGGGTTTATTCAGAAGTGATGGCACCATTTTCATCATCAATACCAGAATGATTTTTTACTGTGGTATGATTATTGCTACCTACTTCACCACGTTGGTTTGTTTCGTCATTATCACCACATTCAGATTCTGAGCTAACATCCATTCCCCTTTCAGAGCATTCCAGTTGGACACATTCTGGAGCCGGGCTAGGCAAGCTCTCAGAATCATGGCTCCGACTGGAAATTGTAAAGTCTTCCTTTTTGACAATATTAAACACTATCCCATTCGGGATTCTCTCTGGTTGCAAAAAATCTCCTTCAGTGATCGTAATACTTCCAGTTCGGCTCACAGAATCCCTCTGGTCATAAGAAGCATTCTCCGAATTCCTATCAGGAGTAACCACTCTCGAGTCTCTGGGTACTGTCTGCATAATGACGGAGTTCAGATGGCCGGTCAGATTCTGCTTGGCTTCAACATCCAAGTCCAGGTTTTGAACAAAGTCGACAAACATGTCAGCCGATATGGTCCTCATGAGAGGTCCACCAGTTCTCGTCCACGTGTGCAAATCTACACCTTCAGATTCACTATCGCTGAAATCCTGCGTGTTTCTGGCATTCCGATGAGGCCGGCTCGAAGATCCAGCTTGTTGAAGGGCAGAAATCTCAGTAAGTGCCTCATCATCAAGAGAACCGGTTGAGTTCTCTCGAGCAATACAGTTCCATGATGGTATCCTTTTAGAAGCATTAAATTTTAAAGTGGGGGGCGGATTGTGGGTTTGGGTTTGAGAAGCTAAAGCAGCTCTCTGAGCACTGCGCTTAAGTCGGCGCATGTGGTTGAGAACTGCGACACACTCATCCAAAGCAAGTTCAATCCCACAATTGGACTTTATCGCAGAAAGTTTCTCCCAGGTGCACCTTCTCCCCTGATTTGCCGCCTTTTGGAGCTCTCCATATGATGGGTTCTGGATAATTTTTGAATACTGGTAGACAAACAACAAATAAAATAGTTAATTTTCCAAATCAGATCATTGTCTTACGCAACCTACATAAAATGGGTCATCAGAAACCAGTTTTCTTATGTTTTTAGCACAGGAGTAGGCTACGCATATCCAGCACCCTATCCCGCATCATCTGGGAGCGATTGAGGCACTAGAGTAATTTCCTTGAACACTCAACAATCAACTTGTTACAGGAATTGTAAAGTTCCACACAGACGTACAAATTCATACAGTGGATGGAAAAATATGTAATAGCACAATTTTGGGAGCAGAAAAAAGTGCGCTTCCAACATGTAAAATGTAACACTCCTATTCTATCCAACATTTTAACAGGTACATCCGTACATAGTTCAAATGTAAAGAATAGCTGTACAAATGAGCAGTTTTAAGAATGGATTTAAGTCGATCCGCATTAGCGTCCAAGTAATGCATACTTTGGAGATAGTGTGACAGCATCTTGAGGCCATATCAGCTCCATTTATAGCGAAATAGCCGAGATGAGGCTGCAGCCAATGATCGACTTTCGAGATCACGTCTCAAATCGTGATTAAATATGATGTTTTGTATATATAGACCAAAACCGTAAAAGATTCTACATGGCCTTTTTGTTTGCAAGTTTTCATCAACTTAAATTCTCCATTTCTAATGTAGCCAAAAATTCTTAGTTCCTGGTTTTAGAGTACTCTACCACAAGTTCCACAACCAAGTAGCAGGCTCATCATTCATAATAGAACAAAATAAACCCAGGTTCCATATAAGAGCGCCAAACCGTAAATATACAATAATAAGTAAGAAACATGAAAGTTGAACCACAAAATTGAAAGTAGGCATCAGCATACCACGAGAAATAAGTGCATAAAGATGCAACATACCTGAGCAAGTGTGGCAGGCATCACAACAGTGACATCACCCTCCCATGCCTGAGCAAATAATTTAGCAATTCCACCCAAAGGAAAACCGAGTTCCAGTATCTGGTTGCATCTGTGTTTTACTTCCATCTCCGCCAGTTGAGCAAGCTGTATCAGGCCACTATTAGTTTTATACTACATTCTTGATGAAAACTGTGGCAATTATCTACTTTGCGAATCACGATAAATAAGAAGCACAAAAAACTTAAGAGGGCAATTTGATTTATTCCATTAAACTTAAGAGAATACGAAGTACTACTTGAAGAGAGAAAAAGGGGAAAAGAACTAACTATGCCTGAACACATAATCAACTGAAAAGGAATCAAACAGAAATGAAAGTTTTTAGGTTGAAAGATAATAATACCTTGGCAGCAAAGTTGCCCCCATAAGCTCTCACAAATTCCTTCAACCTCAGAAAAGGAGCAATATGCGGATTTGCTTGACTAACAATGAAGTGGTTAACATTAAAAAGCTCCTTCAATTGCATCATGGGTAAGTCACTCTCCAAGCTTCCATCTCTCCACCTACGTGCCGGGCTTGTTCCTTCTTCTGGACCAAGATGGAAAGGCGGGTGGTAAGGTACAAGTTCACCAAACCTATCTTTAGCCATCAGCTCCTGGGCCTCAAAAAGTCCGGGAAAGGCACAAGATGCCGTGACCGCACTCCATATAACTACATGGGGTGAAGTCAAATAGTTAAGACAACGGGGGGGTTCATGTTTTCGTGGAGAGCACACCGTTATACCAAGAATCCTTCCAGTCATGTCATAAGCCTCCTGGAAAGTCATATTACTGGTCAGGTTCCTCAGCATCATTTGCAATTGCCTAATCTCATGAACAGCTCCACGAGTCGTGACCCTCTTAACAATCGTTAAAATCCCACCCATTTGATCAAAGAATTTGAGAGAGTGCCAAGAATCTTCAAAGAAACTTTGAAGCTCAGGCCACGATCTAGTGGCGACAATGGAGCACATGATGGATCCTACACTAGAGCCAGCAATAATTCGCGGCAAAAGCTTATGTTCCACTAATGTTTTAACAACACCAACATGAAAAGAACCAAGAGAAGCACCACCACTTAAAAGCAAAGCCGTCCTACCAAAAGCATGCCTAGTCTCATGCATGAATGCAAGCTTCTCTTCCAAAATAAGCTCTTCAGAATCCGAATCACAAACCATCTTTAACTGAGTCGTAACTTCATCAATATACTCCTTTATCAGTTTAGGCACTTGAAGCCTCCCTTTATGAAGCTCAGGGTTACACATATTACCAAGATTCCTAATAAGATCCGCCCTCATACAAAATATAATATCCCTCAATGAACCTTCTTGACGCCGATGCCATAACTCTTGGAGCTTATTCCTCACAAGCTCCTCATCATAAAACATTGCTTCATTCATTTTTGGACTTTCCTTTTCCAACATCTTAGCCGCGTGTGCCCATTCCTCATAAGTAAGCGCACTTCTCATCAAATTTCGCCAAAACTTCCTCCTATAAACTACCTCAGCTCTCCTCTTCACATTCGTGTATCGTTTCAAAATAAAAGCTATTATCGTCACCATTGCCAATATCCCCTGAGGATGCCGGGGATGAAACCACGACAAAATCGGCCCTACATACCCTTTAACCATCTTCATATACCCAATCAAAGCATAAACCACTTGGTCCCTAAAATGTGCCATAGACTTGCAAAACAATATTCTAAATGCAATCGTTCGACCAATAATTGATGTGGGTCCAATTGAGAATGAATCAACATTAGCTTCATTGCTTATATCATCCATAATTAATCCAATTTCTAACAATACTTCACTTATATCACCACAAACATAATACAAAGGGTAAAATCTAGGAAATCTTAAATATTTAACTATGATATAGGGTACCTCCTACAAAACCTAGGTTCCAAAACATAAATTCATTAAATAAAGATCTAAGTTCTCCAAAAAGGGTACAACTTGCAACAAAAATATTGTACAAGATGCAAGATAACCTGGAAATTTGTTGGCCTAGTCGCGTAATTGATTTTGGGATGAAACCTTCTCGGACTTATAAAGTGGACGCTCTCTCCTCCTCGATGGGCGCAATCGTAACTAATAATTCAAGATTTCATAAAAAGCCAATAAATATGAGCTTCCCACAAATAATTAAATCAACCCCACAAATCTTTTACAACAGATAAGTCAGTTGTATAAGAAAGATCAAATTTTTAGCAATAAAACTTTTATTATAATGATAAAAGAAAATTGGGTATGGCAGAAAATGAAAGGAGTATTAAAATAGGCAAGAAAAAAGTAGATGTTTAACGTCTAATACGTGTATAATTTCTTATTAAAAACAGATGATGGGCAATAAAATTAGGATTTTTTTTAAATGTATATCCGTTTTATAAATAAATATTTAAAAATGAGATGAAAGAAGATAGGATAATATTGTTTTAGATGCTGACGTTGAATGAATTCTGAGTTTTTTTTTTTTGTTTTGAGTGAATATAAAGGATAAGGAAGAATGAAGTTTTGTTGTTTACATGTTTTTGACATATTTATAGTTTAGCAAAGTTAAGAGGAAATATTATGAGTTGATATGAAGAGGAAATTGAGTACAAGATTGGAAGTCTGCAAAACTTTGGCTTAAATTTGTGGCATAATAAATTAATTGAAATGATTAAAAGTGGAAATTAGACGCAAAATTAGTGATTATGAGAAACACGCAAAATTAGTATCTTAATAGAATTACACAAAATCTCAATGATGACGGGTGGGCTTGTCTTTACAAAGAGGCAATTAGGAAATTAAGTAGATTGTTGTTTGTCTCTTATAAGTAGACCTGGCAAACGAGTCAATCGGATCGGGTTCGGATCGGGCCAGTTCGAGTCGGGTCTGTTCGGATCTCTCGTTGATTTCGGGTTAATTCGGGTCGGGCCGGGTTATTTCGGGTTTCGGGTTTGTTTCGAGTTTGTTGTCGGGTTCGTTTCGGGTCAACCAGGTCGGGTTATTTCGGGTCGGGTCATTTTCGGGTCAAAGAATAAGATACAAAAGGTCATTTTAAGTCTTTTTGGTTCAATTAAAGCTATGTTTTGTCGGGTCATTTTCGGGTTGAGTGATTTTGAATCGGGTTATTTTCGGGTCGGGTCAGTTACGGGTCAAGAAAGATCGGGTCATGTTCGGGTTTGGTCGGGTCCAATCGGGTTTCGGGTCACATTCGGGTGTTGTAGTTCGGGTTAATTTCGGGTCACGGGTCGGGTCATTCGGGTCGGGTTAATCGGGTCGGGTTGCTTTTGCCAGGTCTACTTATAAGGGATAATCCGACCCGTTTTTAATGAGACGATGGAATCATGTATTGATGGCTTGATGCGTAATCTAGGTAGCACCAAAACGGACACGGACACGGACACGACATGGACACGTGATACGACATCTCGTGAAATTTAGGACACGGGACACGGCATTTAAATTTAATAAAATATATATTTTATAGTTATAAATAACATACAATTTTATTTTTGTATTAGTATTTGATATTAAATGTAAATAATTGAGTGTAAAACTTGACTTTAACTATAATTTATTCTCATCTTCTAATCAATTTTCCCACCCAAACTCATCTTCTAATCAACCTCTTCTAGTCTTTCAATCTCACATTCCTTGTTTGTAGGTGTCCGTGTGTCCGACACGGTATCCGACACGAAACGGCTGATTAGGAGAAGTGTTCGTGCTACCTATTACGTAAGGAGCACATTGAATTTGGGAGAATTTAGACTTATTAAGCCCATAGTTCTGTTATTGTTGTCATACTTGTCATTTTGTCAACATGAATAAGGCAAGTAAGCCTCCAACCAATCACAAATTCTCATTTGTGACGGACACTATCCGTCACAAGCTTAAGACGGATACCATATTCTCTCACAAAATACCCATTAAGGGTGAGTGGAGAAGCACATGGGGGGTGTCCACCTTGTCCCCTCTACCCATTTCCTCTCACAAAATACCCGTCGCAAGATCCGATCCGTCGCAAGCAAGACCTACTGCCAACCAATACATGCTTTCAGAGTGTAATGGTGAAGACTGAAGAGACAGAGTTACGATTTCTTATGAACTCTCTCTATCCGGTTAATTCATAAATACTGAATTGTTATTTCTAAATTGTGGGTCATCTTCATTCCAAATTGTAGGTATTATTGATGTTCAAGTTTGGCGATTTTGTGTTCTATATGCTAAAACTTAAGCCCCTCTAATATTTCTTTAATTTTTGTTCTAGAATTAACTGATTAACTATTACTCCGTAATCAGGACAAGTGTAGTATTGATTAGGTCGTTGTATTATGAGACATTCGTCTTTCACTCGCTCTAAAAGCTAAAGCTAATGTTCAATGATGGAGTAAATTATATTCTAAAATCCACATCGGTATTCATTCCCAACTTAACTGAATGCTTCTTAAAATTATACAGTATGTTTTTATTAGAGTTTAGTGATCAAAAATAGCATTTGTGCACCGATCTAGGCGTGCAAAATCAAATTTCATGCTTTAAAGTTTAGCTTAGCCTTTTTGAAGGTTTAGTACACGCTGAAGATGTAACTAACTTAGTCGGTTGGAAGTTCAACTGTGACCATGAGGTTGGAAGTTCAACCGTGACCATGAGGTTGGAAGTTCGGTTCTTACCCGCGACATAATACGCACAATTGAACTAAAAAGAAATCTAAATTCAAGTCCTGGCACCATCAAAATAATCATTATGGCTCTCATATCTGGGTTCAACTTTTGTCATCATCAAAATCGTCATTACAAGTCCCGTTGAACCAAAAACAAAAGGGTGTAATTAGTGCACGTTTGCGATTAAACATAGTGATGCGCATCATATTCCCAGCATACGAATTCCTTGCTTGCACCTTTTAAGCTACACAAATACTATGTAACTACGAAGTACGTATATGAGACTTGTACACAACATTGAACACCTACCTGACTATATTATCGGTGTTTGGTATCCTTCATCATCCTTCATCGTCTCCGAGAGATTTATAGTGTAGCAAATTCCCTCACAATTATTGCATAGATTACGGTTGTTTGTGAAACAAAATGAACTCAAATATTTTTCTAACTAATTGTTCAAAGATTAAAGCAATATCGCATGCAATGCTTGCACTCAGGGGCGTTTCTAGGTTTCAATGGGAGAAAGAAAGTAAAATTTTCTAACAATGAAAATATCGAGTTAGATATAAAAGTTTCTTTTGTTGGACATTATACGATGAAATAGCATTGAAGGAAAATAGTTAAGTTTTTTCATTCAATACACTTTTCATTTGCATACTTTTTGCTTACAATAAAAGTTATACTCCATGTTTTATTGGGGGACTCGGCCGAGTAGGCTGATGGTACTCGACCGAGTAGGTGAGACTGGCTATGGTGGTATCTGGGTTTGTTTGGGATTACTCGGCCCTAGTAAAATGACAATTAAAGATAGTTATGATTTTGTTCAATCAATCATGATTGGTTGTGATCCTCGATCAATCCTTCTACTATTGACTCAATCGAACAATAAAACATATAACTTGAATATTTCTCGACAAAAATGTTAACTTTTCAATTTTTAAATACAAGAAATTACAACTAAGTTTCAAAAAAATCTTACAAAAAAAAACAACAATTACTTTTTCAGCTTGTCTCACTTAAGACAGGCACTATCCGTCACAAGATAGAAGCGGATAGTGCCCCTCTCATAATATGCAAGTGAGAGGACAAGTGGATGAATCCATTTGTCATCCTCTTGCATATTGTGAGAGGGACACTATCCGTTTTCTGCTTGTGACAGATAGTACCGTCTTCAATAAGAATTCGTGTTACTTTTTTCAACCGAAATAATAAGTACAAACAAACAGCTTTATCCATATCAAACATGAAAAATTAGGAAATACTTGGGCTTCTAGCCACACTAACAACCCTCGCTGACGTAGGTTCGAATCCTACGTGGGAAGAATTTCTAATTATCGCTAGTCTGATATGGCGGACTTAAATCCCAAACTTTAAGATGGATAAAATTCATGCAAGACTTACTTTTTAAGACGGGTTAATTTTTTCTCACAAAGTGCAAGTGAGAGGCTCCATTTCCCACCCACTTGCACCCCCACTTGCACTTTGTGAGAGGGAATCGACCTGTTACAAGCTTGCGACGGGTCGGTCCGTCACAAATGAAAATTTGGGTACTTTTTAAGTTTTTGGTATTTCTACCAACAAAACAAAAAAGTCTCACCTAAGATCCATATTCCATAGTAGTGAATTGATAGCGAGTAGTTTGTTATAGGACGGTTGGAATACGGAACCCACATGGACAAATGGTCCATGACTCCATGGGGCTGCAGTCGGTGATTTAATAAAATGGGCCCACTCCTTTCATCTTTCAACGCGTCTTTCCTGTCGTCAATTTGACTACTCACAGATCATACAGACATACACTAATCAACCATAATTAATGCATTCAATCATCTCACTTAATTCCTTCACAATTTGTTAATGACCTGTATGGCTGTATCTACATTGTTAATACGCAAATTATATTGTAAGACCTAAATTCTCAACCTAGACGGGCAAATCCGTCTACAATTTTAGACGGATAGTATAACTCTCACAAAGAGACAAGTCGTGGACAAACGGAAAACCGCCCACTTGTCTCTTTCTAGGAGGAATTGACCCGTCTAAAATTATAGACGGATATGCCTGTCTAAAATGAGACCAACTGTAAGCAAGCAAGAATGATGTAGAAAAAAAAATCATTTTTTTTTATAAATAATAATCACTTTTAAAGGAGTTGACACTTTTTAAAAATAAAAAATGAGTATTTTTCTCAGAGTGGTCAATATTTTACGAAAAAGTAATCACTTCTTCTTTCAAAAAGATGTTGTACAAGAGAATAGTTGGTTATATAATTAGTTCACTTAATCATAGTTAAATGGAGGAAAGCTACCTACACATTTTGGTGCAAATCATGGCAGTCCACAGTAAACCAACACTCGTGGGCTACACTTGAAAGTTTAAGGTGCTTTTGCTTAAATAAACATTACAACTACCATCAGTCTATATTTGTGATTTAAGAGATAGAGGCTTTGTTGAAAGTGTGATCAAACATGTGCTCCACTCTTACATGTCTGGGCCATGCAACTAGACAACCAAGCTTTTTGGATCAACTTTCTAACAACATTTTCCTTACAGTAACACAGTAACAACGACAAGATTCTACCGTTAAAAATGATTTGGGGCCGACAGCACATTACTATTTCCTGACAAAAGATTGGCGGAAGGATTCGAAAGCCCTTTTTCGTAAATTTAGTTCACTATTCCCAGATATACGAGTACATGGGTATAGATAGATACGGAGTAGATCCTTATGTATTTAAGGATACTCTTGTAGCATTACCAATTTACCATATCGATAATTTGAAGAAAGTTCAATCATTTTAATAATAAAGTGATTACTCCGTACTTCTCTAATTACATACTGATTTTGGGAGGTAACTTGTGAGTACTCAAATCCATTTTATATATGGGAACAAGAGCAGAAAAAAACATCATCATCAAGACTATAGAGTTAGAAAAATATTTGTGTCTTTCGAGAGGATGTCCTCCTTACACTCAAAGGAGGAGGACCATCCCTTTGAGTGTAAAGAGGATGTTCTGGAACGAAACAAGTATTTCTCATAGAGTTATCACCAAGTGGAGATTTGGAGAAGTATGTTGACTGGGCACTTTGTACAAATCAAGACGGCAATAAAGACCCAGTCTTTTATTCAGATCGTTCCCTTTTTTTTGTATGCAAACATAAATCAACTATGGCCATTAAAACTGACACCTCCCCCTTAATTAACACATCTTAATAAAGAAAATTCAAAAATTTGCTTAGAAAATTCAACTTAATGTCGTTGAAATCTCTAATTTTCCAACTACCAAAGCCGTCCTCTGTTCTAAAAGAATCTATCTATCCAAATGCAAAAGTCCAATAAATCACTTTTATTTTCCTTGGCAAAATATATTAGTCTCAAATAGAATCACATATATATAGCATTCACACAATCTCACTACTATACATATAAAAACAATTCCCTTTTTCATCAAAATAGTGTAAAGAATCAGGAAAATCACACCACAAGTCTAAAAAGGGGGAAAAGGAAAAGTTACCCAAGATTCACACAAGTAGAAAATGGCTAACAGAACATTCACAACTCAAGAAAGATACAGTAGAAACAAGGAAGGGGTAGAAGAGCCAAGGAAAAAACTGAAAAAGTTGAAGTCAGTTAAGGTTGCAAACCTGGACAGGTTGAGGTTATCAATGAGGAAGGAGAAATCGCGATTCGACCGAAGCTCCGTGGCTTCCTCAGGGGCATCTTCTACACCAATGTCAGGGACATCATCACCCAATTACATGAAGGCTACTAGCTCAAGTGCCAGGAAAGGGTCATCAGGTCAAGGAAATTTAGGTACTGTTTTATATAGCTCTGCTAGTAGTGTTAGTAGTAGTAATGCCAGAGATTCTGTTACCTCGAAATTCAATAGGGAAGTTGTTAGAACACAAAAAAGCTTAAAAAGGGTGCCTAGTGTAAAGTATGTAAAGAAGTTATCCAGTATGAAATCACTGAAAATTCGAGCAAAATACTCCCAGTTTCAAGAGAATTGCATTAGTGATGAATTTGCTATCGGAGGAGTGAATTCTGAAGATAAACCAGAAATCTCGGATTCGAATTATGTATGTGATCAGGAGAGCATTGTAAGGGGTGGAGATGATAAAAAGAGTATAGTGGACCGATCAAAATCGATCAAGTTAACGAGAATCAGAAGCAAAAGATATCCAAGGGTGCCGAAATCAAGATTTTATGGAGCAGAGGAGAAATTGTCGTATGGTGAACCACATTACATTAAGGAAACTAACTCTGCTGAAGTAAACAAGGTGACTTTTCCATGTTAGGCTTTTCATTTAGTTTGTTAGTTGCACACATTCCCTCAATTAGGGATATCAGTTGGGCGGGTACAAGTCGATACGGCCCCGCACCCACCCCAGTTGGAGCGGGTATGGGTAGAGCTTTGGCGGATAGTAGGGCGGGTAGGGTACAAAAATTGTACCCGCCATGGGTAGTGGGACGGGGATGGTTTTTGCGTCTTACCCACTTCATACCCGCCTACCTGCCAATCATACAAAAAATTAATAGTGTTATGTTAATAATAGCTATTTTATAAAGTTTTTTTACTAAACTTCTTTGGTAGAATGATAAAGATAAAATCAAAAAATTGGAAATTAGTAGTGATTAAACCAACTTTTACGAAAAATATATTGAATAAAATTATGGAATGAAAAAAAAAACATGATTTCAGTATGTTTAAAACAAAGATAGAAACTAAGTTAGTCTTGCCACAGTCTAAACTGAATGATAGTTCCACTTTCGCAGAATTCAGTGAAGAGTCTGACAGGAACGTCCAGTTGGAGACCTCTTAAGATTCTAGCAAAGGTTCCGAGTTTAAGACAGAGAAAGAGTAAAGTAAGGAAACGACCTCAGGTGATTCCACTATCTCGCACAGGGCTTGATCGAGCCACGTGTTCGTCCACTTTAAAGAGATCTGAATTCCCAGATCATATTGAGCTTCATTCAGGGGAGCGAGAATCACATGGAACTTCGTCTATCCATGTTTGTCCTTACACTTATTGTTCCCTCAACGGCCACCACCATCACCATGCACCATCATTACCGCTTAAGGAGTTTATCTCTGCAAAAAGGCAGTCAATTAAGAATCAGAAGCGCAAGCAGCGTAATGAAGATGTCGAACAAACGATAAGTACCTTGAAAAATGATCAATCAAGGCAAATGATATCTGCGAAAATTCAAGCAGCTCAAATGATGAATCCTACTATACAAGAAGAAGATGATGGCTTTGATTATCTCATTACAGTTTATGCCAAACCCAGGAAAAAGTGGGCCTTCGAAGGCAACCCCGGAGGTGATTACAAAGCATTAACTAGCTTCACCTACAACAAAGCCAGTGAGAAGGAATATTCTTGGGAATTACCAGAAGCACCCTGCAAAATGTCACAACTTAAGGTAAGCACCAGTCATAATCTTCAGCTATGAAAGGTAAATTAGTAAGTAAATAAGATACAAAATTAAATTATGGATTCCTGCATAATGATAGAACACAGATGAAAATGATGCTGCATTTAATTTATATATATTGTTTTATAATTCTTACAGGGGACACAAGAAAAAGAAGGCTTGCAGGAATTAGATGAAAATTTCGGAATGTGCAATGTCGAAGATAGTAATAAAATTCAGCAGGAAATAGCCGCTGAACCATTTAATAGAGAGGAAATGTTTCAGAGTTCTGGTGGTGATTTGATTAAATTACTATCAGACAAACAGAAGTATACAAATATCTGGCACCTAATCTATCAGCAATATGTATCAAGTGATGTGCCAATGACAGAGATTGAGGGAATTGATAGCGCAAATGAAAACAAAGGTTGGGATGTGAATTCTTGCCATAAGGGGATTGAATTGGATCAAGAAGAAAGTACATGCAACAAAAATATCAATGATGGCGAGGATAATCAAGGAGGAGCTCTCGAGATTCCTAATTTTGATCAGACTGCAGCCTTGAAGTTGGTGCAAGAAGGGCTTAGCGCTATCTTAAAGCGTGATGCAGAGGCAATTGATCAGCAGTGCAAAGCAGGCCAAGATACAACAAATAGTTTTGCTGGAGCATATTCTTTAACTCCCAAATCTTCCACACAAGAAAATGTGCCAAATCAAACAAAGGTAACAGGTTACACAGTTAAACCGAATGTCAACCCAAGTGAGCCAGGGATGCCAAGGAAGCAAATGTCTGAGAGCTACATTAAGTTGAGAAAAGTATTTGTCACGGCCAAAATCATCAAGGCAATGGAAAGAATGAAGAGAATTAGTCCAAAACAACCACGATATTTACCTCTGGAGCCAACATCAGAGGGAGAGAAGGTTTATCTTAGGCATCTAAGCAGGAATGAGAGGACAAATACAGAAGAATGGATGCTTGATCATGCACTGAGATGGGCAATTTCGCGTCTCGGTCCTGATCAGCAAAGAAGGGTGGCACAACTAGTGGAAGCATTTGAAACAGTCTCACCACAGCAGGGAGAAGGCATCAAACATTATCCTATGAAAGGAAAGACTTCTACTATCAGTAATTTAGCAAACCTGGACAACGAAGAACCTCAGCAAACAATGTGCATACCTGATGAACAGGTAATCATTCAGCAAGATAATGGCAGTCCGGAGGAAACACATTTGCGGGAAGCTCATGAAGAACAGAGCAGAGCAATAGGTAACCTCAGATCAGTTTAGTTTCTCATTATTAAGCACATGAAGAACCTTCTTAAACATATACTTTCTTCTTGAAATTTATTTCTGAAACATGAAATACACTCCTGTAGCTACCAAGTTTTATAATGCTTGACAAACCAACACTGCAGATTTGTCTTTGGGGTCGTCCGGAACTCAGATTATTGATGAAGGTGCAGTTAACGAGCCTATGAGCATTCCTGAGGATCTTTCTCAATCTCTCACTGGGGATTCAGAAGTAGGTCACGCTGGTGAAATGACTACGATGCTCTTCAATAAACAAAACTACACTTGTATGTGGAACCTGATCTATCAGCAAGTAGCTTCAAGCGAAGCATCAATCAATGGAGAATATGGTGTCAATGTAATTGACGAAGAACAGAATGAGAGTGAGGCAACCAAATATGATGGTCCTGAATCAAATAAGAGTAGTTACAATACAACTCCCAAGCAAAATGCAGACGACCAAAATGTAGCTGGTGAAATGAGTGAATCTGATCAATCAGCTGCTGTGAAACTCGTAAAAGAAGCACTTGATGCAATTTTACAACGTTATGAGCTACCCGGCGAACAGAATGCCGTTTCATCCCATCAGAGGTTTGCATCTTACACCGATGAAAGTCTTGAAAAAGATAGTAAGCCCATTGAGAAACAAGCGAATCCAGTGGGGGAGGAAAAGTTTCATTTGAGTGAAAACACAACAATCTCACACCAACATCAAGTGGAATTCAATGAATTGAATAGCCCACCAAGAAAAATGTCCAAGAGTTACAACAGACTAAAAAAAGCATTTGTTACAGCCAAATTCATTAATGCAATTCAAAGGCTAAGGATAAACAGCCCACGAAAAACCCAAAGCTTACCTACAGAGGCAGGCCTAAACAATGAAAAAGTTTATCTGAGGCATTTGAGCATAGACGGAAGGAAAAACTATGAAGAATGCATGCTTGACTTTGCTCTTAGACAAGTTATTTCAAGGATGGCTCCGGAACAACAAAGAAGAGTGGCGCAACTTGTAGAAGCATTTGAAACTATAACTCCTCAGCAGCAAGAGAAGGGTCTTAACTGCTATCCTTCTGAGATCGAAACTGCAACTGTGGCCAGGTCAGAACAAATACATCAAAGATCAATTTCTGATGAGCGAAACTATGAGATTTTGGAAAACCAAGGCAATGGAGTTATGCTATCTACTAAAGGTGCTTCTCGTGAAAGAAGTTTGCAGGAAAATCATGACTGTAAAGCAAGCATAGAAGGTACATCTCTATCACTTGCTATTTTTACACTCTACAAAACCTATCTATAAAGCCTAGTAAAGTATTGCTCATGCAGAATAAAATTTATTTCGGAATCATACTAAATATGCAATGTGCACAAAAAACGTTCCAGGCCAAATAACTCACCAAAAGACTGTTGAAGTAGCAGTTTCAGAGAGTATTACAGAAATGTCTGAAATCAGCTCGATATCAACAACTGCTGATATTGCAGCTGAAGTATCGAGCATTGGGGTTGAAGAAACTACGAAAGATGCAGACATATCTTCTTGCTTTGCCACAGAGGGTTCCGGCACAAAGTCCGAAGCTGATATAGCCAGTATACTCTTTGACAAACAAAAGTATAAAAGCATGTGGCACCTAATCCACCAGCAAGTTGTCTCAAGTGAAGCATCAAAGGTCCCAAAGTCAGAGTTCAGTGAAAATGATGAAGAGGAACGCCAAGAGAAGAGTTATAAAGATTCAACACAAATCAGTTGCAAGGAAAATTTCCAAAAAGATAAAGATAGCCAAAGCACAGTTCTCAATCAATCAGCTGCCATTAGACTGGTAAAGGAGGCAATTGATGCAATCCTACAAAGTCATGAACAGAGGCTTGATAAAAAAAACCTCCAACTTAATGACATGACCTGTGATGATGCTGAAGGACGTGACATTTCTGCCTCAGCTCCCGCAGGAGAGAACTCACAAAAAGGCATGGTTAAGACTGAAAAGTGTAGAAATCCAAGGTCAGAATATAACTTGCATAAAAAAGATAACACAAGTGTTGCACTCCAAGAGAAAGCTGGAGAAAACACGGCCCAGAAGAAAATGCCCAACAGCAATAGCAAGCTGAAAAAATTGTTTGTTACAGCTAAATTCATTGCAGCAATGGAAAGACTAAGAAAAGTTAATTGGAGAAAACCACGGCATATACCACAAGAGACAACCTCCGAAGACGAAAGAATTTATCTAAGGCATCTAAGTATTGATGGAAGGAAAAATCATGAAGAATGGATGCTTGATTATGCACTCAGAAACGTTATTTCCAGCCTAGCTCCTGACCAGCAGAGAAAAGTGGCATTGCTCGTAGAAGCCTTTGAAACAGTCGCCCCAGAGAAGAAAGCAAGTGGCTTCGATTATCACACGAAAGAGGAGTGTTACCCTGCATTCAGATCCGAACCCATTGAAGATGAAAATGGAAGTGTTGGCTCAGAGGACAGCGCAATTGTTGATGACAGTTGTCCCTATACGCAGGATGATAGATTCAATTCGTTTAAGTGTGAGTCTTTGGAAAGAAATGAACAAGAGGATTATCAACCAAATATTCCAAGCATCCAGACAGAGTTATCCACTGAGGATCCATATTTCAATCAAGTCAATTTGAAAATCGACCATCAAGCTGACCCCAAAGGTATGATAAGTCTGAATAACCATCTATCGAAAAAAAATTGACAAAATGCATGGAGTGTGATTCTCTAATTTGGTGCCTTGCAGGTTGTCAAATGCAAGACCCATTAACAGTTAAAAAGGAGGAAAATGTCATCATATCCAGAACACTACAACATGCCCCTTTAAGTGAAAATCGCCAGCAGGATTGTGAGCATAACATTGGCAAAAGCCTTTTTTATGACCAACAGAAAACAAACAGCATGTGGCACCTGATATGTCAGCATCTCCAATCTGGCAGTGCTTCAGAAGGTGAAAGCAAACTCGCTGAAAGATCAAACAGCATTGACCATGTGAAAAGGGATGACATGTCATTTGAAAAGATGACTAATGCAGATTATGATGATAATGATAGTGATGCAAGCAGTGTGACCAGTGAGCTCACAGAGAACGATGCAATTAAACTGGTAAAAGAGACCATCGATGATATTCTGGAAGGGCCACAAGAAATGGACAATGAATTAGTTTCCAGCCTACGAACATCCAGTTTTGATAGAGACCAAATAGCCGGACAGAAACTTGAGAAAAGCCTATCCAGCGGCTACAGCAAGCTTAGACAACTGATTATCTGCAACAAATTCATCAAGACAATGCAAAAGATGCGTAAAATCCACCCACACAAACAAAACATTCCAGCATTTTATTCTGGTTCAGAAGCTCGTAAGGCTCGCCTTAAAAGCAACGCTGCAGGAGATCAAAAAGGTACAGACGAGTGGATGCTTGATAATGTTTTACAGAAAGTGATTTCTGGACTCGCTCCTGCCAAACAAAGAAGAGTAGCCTTGTTGGTCCAAGCCTTTGAAAAAGTCAATCCAGACCAAGAAGAAAGGGGAACAGGACTCGTAAACCTGAAAAAGGAACCTGCTGATTATATTCCCTTAGAAGGCAATGAAAAGAAAATTGGAGAAACAGTCGTCGAATCCCAGCACTCAAGTGAATCACCAGTTAGTCTTAACTTAGAGCTTGATTTATTAGAAACAGCTTCCAACAAGAAGCCAGCGATTGACAGGGTTCAACAAGATCTATGTGAGGATAGAAAAACAACTTTAAGAAAAGAACATGCCCTAAACGGGGAAGAAATGAAAGGTGAAACTCCGTTTAAGCTCACAGATATACCATCTGTTCCAATCAGTACTTCCTCATATTCATGTAAGGACCCAGCAGATAGTTTTGGAGATGAACAAGGATTTCCTGCCAATGAAATGAAAACTGAAGATTCCAAGAAGACTGTTCTACGAAAGAGTCTGAATAGTACATCCTTGGACAAGGAAAATAATACCAGCATGTGGGGCCTCATCCTCCAGCATGTCAAGTCTGACATTCCGGAGACAGTAGAAATCCAATCATCAACTGAAAGACGAGTACATGCAGAAGGTAATTCAGAAAATTCCTCTCAGTTTCCTCTTGAAGGAATTCATGACAAGGTAGCGGACATTTCTACTCCAACAAGTTTTGAGTTGAATGAAAGTGCTCAAGCAAGTAAATCGCCCGAGAAGGCTTATATGCCTAACGACTTGAAAGATAAAGGGGGGCATAGTGCCAGAAAAAGTACATCCTTGGACAAGGTAAATAATACCAGCCTGTGGGGCCTCATTCTCCAGCATGTAAAAACTGAAATTCCGGAGAAAGAAGAAATGCTATTATCGGCAGAAATAGATACAGAACGTAACTCGGAAAATTCCTCTCCTGAAGGAATTCACGACAAGGAGGCAGACGTACCAACACCAACAAGATTGCAGTCTTATGAAAGTGAGGCGATTAAGCTAGTACAGGAAGCTGTCAATGAATTACTCACTCTCCCAGAACAGGCAAGCGATTATCAATCAATATCGAGTAGCGCGACTTCAGATCAAGCCATTCCGCACCAGGTTCAGGACAATGGTAAAGAAATTTCATCTCCAATTGCAGCACAAACTGAAGCATTAGTAGATATAACAGCAGCTTCAAAGGACGAGAAAGCAACACCAAAGGAAAGCCTACCCAGCACCTACAAACTTTCAAGAGTCATCATGTGCAAAAGATTTATCAAGGCAATGAGCGAAATGCGACAGCTCAAAATACAACCTCAAGAAAAATCTTGCACCACCGAAACTGAAACAAAGGGGAGTCCTGCACTGCGTCAAACAGCAACTGGCGAAAAGAAAAGTTGGGAGGAAGGGATGCTTGATCATGCACTTCAGCAAGTAGTAGGAAAGCTTGCTTCGGCTCAAAAGAAAAGAGTGGCACTGCTTGTTCGAGCTTTCGAGACAGTTGGTTCACAATAGGAATCCATTGTTGGGCAGAGAGCCTAAGAAGGAATCTTGTCAAAACCTGAAAGTATTCCAGGTTACAGAAAAATCCCAACTCAACTACATTCATATTGCCAAAAATACAGGTTATTTTCCTATGTGAAATGAATGACGATTCAGAGTGTCCCATTTAACTCTACATGAAGCCAGAGAGCACAATGTATCACACAGCACTGACACACTGCAAATGTCTAGGATGGATGGTGGCATTGCAGGTTCAATGAAGCAGATATCTGAACCGTATATCGTTTCTCAAATTTGTTTTTTGAGTGGTTTCATATTGTAACTAAGTCAGGATTGCTAGATGTTTAGTGTATAGTTTAAGATACCCGATTGGTAGATATTTTTTTATTTTACCTAGAGCTTGATATCTTATTGTTACTTGGTTACAGAACTAAAATGCAATAAAACAGCTAAGTATATCTGTGTCGACCCAAATTGATGAATCAACATAAACTCTGTGTACAACCATAAATTATGATTATATCCGTATCATACCATATGGTAGTTATCAGAAACTGTCTTTATATGGGGTATTCGAGTCAAGCATGTGCTTTACCATCATGTAAACTGTCGTACACGGGTATATGGAGGATGTCAACCCTACTAAAATTCATAAGCATCCATAAAACTGAAGAAATTACATCATATACCAAAGATAATAGCGTATTTCTATTTTCTCCTATCCGAATCATTTGGTTACCGCTTTTAACTTTTGTGACAGATACTTTTATCAAAAGGTAACCAACTGATCGGGACGGGAGGGTGTATAATCTAAAGCACACTAAATCAATAAAATCGATAAAAGTCATAAACTCAAATAAGTGAAGTAGAAAACCTGCATTATATCAAAACTTGTGCCTTAATTATTCCCAATTGTTCCGACACAAATTATCATTGAAGGTTCCCCACTTGCCTCCTTGTGAGAGGGGATCCGACTCGTCTTCATTGAAGACGGATATTCCCCGTTTTCAATGAGACCAACTGTTGTTCCGAAACCTATTCATCTGTGTCTTTCATCTTTCCATCCAATCATACAGTAACAAAGCCTCCAGTTACAGAACATTTTTTAGCCTGATTTCAAGATTTACTACCATCAATGATCGGAATCGACATCTTTCAACAATGTACAAAATTCAATCACTGAATAATGAATCACACCCATCACATTGCAATGAAACACTCCCAAAACAATTCTTAATCCAGGTTTTAGATGACATAAAGAAAAAATATACGGATAACGGAGAATACAATTAATTAAATTAACTTCGACATTGCAATTTATTCCACAAATCCACAATACTAAGACATTATTACGATATTCAAGTTTAACTTTGAGAATCACAAGCTCACAATAGTTTAACAATAATTCGCAATAAACTAACAATTTCGAAGGGAAGAAATCGAAGAATGAAACCCTAGCTGAAAGAGATAAAGGAATCAAAAGAATCAAAATGCGTGATTATTATGAAAAAATCAACATAATCGAAATTAAGAGTAGTGCTACATACAATATACTCCCTCCTAGTTTTAGTGTTCTTCCCCTTTCAATATAATACTCCTCACATATATTAGAGGAAGGGGAAGAACACTCAAACTAGGAGGGAGTACTAGATTTCATGCCCGTGCATCCGCACGGGTTTACGTTAATGTCATTTTCGTAATTTTCCTATAACAGTTAACTTATAAAAATAAATTTTTGAAGTTTTAAGATTATAATAAAATATACTCCGTAATTTTTTAAAAAATAATATTGATATATTGATTCAACTTATTCTATTTTAAACATATGTTACCAACCTTATCGGGACTCAAGTTATATTTGATCTATATTATGACTCGAAAAATGATTCAAAGTACCTAAGAATTAAGCTCTTTAAGACAATGTTTTAGAAACTCAAAAGATTTTGGGTTGATCACCTCACCTTATGCTAATTGTTCGATATGGAGCAATTCTATTATTTATAGTTATTAGTATTTTCGGCACACATATATTGTTTTTCAATGTGAGATATATAACATACTAAGAATTACACAAAGTATATGCAAATAATATGAAATTCTATACTGTAATGATAACATTTTTTTTACCACATATCTAATTATATTATTTTCATAACTAATACAAAATTTTAAGAGCTCTCTAAAATAATACTCTCTCCGTTTTAATCATTTGTTTGCCTTTGATTAAAATACTCCTAAAAAAAAGGCAAACAAATAAATGACCGGGACGAATGGAGTTTTTGAGAGACTTAAATGACTTTGGGTTCATCTCTAAGTTTCAAGGACGACTGTTATTTATAATCGTGTGATCATCACAGCTTATGATATTTCTCTGATGTGGGACAATTCTTCTAATTTATACATATTATATTCACCACACTTACATTACTTTTCAATGTGAGACAAATAACAAATTTGGTAGTTACCATTAAAATTATTATATATGATACTTTCCTGAATTAATTTTGATGATGTAAATTTCATTAAGGTAGAAATAATAATACAAACTTTTAAAATCTCTGAAAGATAATAGTTGAAAGATTCAAAAGATTTTGGCTGAATATCTAAGTTGAAAGATGACTCATTTTCACTATAGTTTTTGTGAATTGAATGTAAAAAAATTTATATACAAATTATAAACACCACTTGAATATAGGAAATGTATATTGAGATAAATAAAATATTTTTCACTTTATTTTTTAATGATATTTTCCTAAATTAATTTTTGATGATGTAAGTTTCACTAATGTGGATACAAATTTTTAACAGCTCTGTAAGATAGTATTTAAGAGACTCAAAAGATTATGGGTTGATATCTAAGTTCTAAGGATGAATCTTATTTATAATTATAGGATCACCCTAACTTATGATATTTTTCGGACAATATACTATTTATACGTAATATATTTACCACACTTGTATTATATTTCAATGTGGGACAAATAACTTGTTAAGTAGTACACTATCAAAATTATTACTTATATAGGATATTTTCCTAAATTTTCTAAATTAAGTTTGATTATGTAAATTTTACTATTGTTTTAATAATACAAAATTTAAAGGTTCATTAAACCAATACTTAAGAGACTAAATCACTCCTATTTATAATCATGATTAGTATATATATTTTCTAAAAATACATTTAGTTTTCAATGTGAGACTAATAACACATTAAGTAGTTTATCATCAAAATTATTATTTATGATAATTTTCTAAATTAATTTTTAATAATGTAAATTTAACTATTGTGACTATTATAATTCCATTTTGTTAAGAGCTCTCCAAAACAATAATTAAGAGACTTAAAAAATTGTAGGTTTATACCTAAATTCAAGTATGACTCATATTTATAATCATAGGATCACCCTATGTTATAATAATTTTTCAATGTGGGACAATTTCCAATTTATAAGTAATATATTCACCACATATACATTATTCTTCAATGTGGGACTAATAACAAACTAAGTATTACACCATCTTTTTTCATATAATATTTATTTTTAACTGTTACTAAACTGTTATATTAATATTAGAATAATAAAAAAATATTTTAAATGTCATTTATTAAATTTTTAAAGTCATTTATTAACATAACAATATAAAAAAGTAGTTTAAAAGCTCGTGCGATGATCATATTTATGATCACTCCACTTTATGATAATTTTTTAATGTGGTACAAATTTTGATATTTATACGTAGTATAAATTCACAAGTCACGATACCTACATTGTTTTTTTCAATATGGAACAAATAACACATTAAATAGTTTACCATCAAAATTATTATTTATGATACTTTTCTAAATTAATTTTTAATGATGTAAATTTCACTATAGTGAAAATTATAATACACATTTTAAGAGTTGTGTAAAACAATATGTAAGAGGCTCAAAAAAATTTGTTTGAAACTTTAGTTCCAAATATGATTCCTATTTGTAATCATAAGATCACCCACCTTATGATGATTTTCTGATGTGAGATAATTCTACTATGTATAGGTAATATATTCACCACAACTACATTATTTTTTAATGTATGACAAATAATATACTAAAAATTACACCAAATATGTTCAAATAATATGAGTTTCTATACTTTTCAGGGTTTTTTTCCACCACGAATCTAATTAATATTATCTTCATATTTTTTTTTACAATACTTCAATTTTTTTTAATAATACCTTTTAAAATTAATTTTTGATGATGTAAATTTAACAATTTTGAAGATAATAATAGACAAACTTTTAAGAGATCTCTAAGACAATACTTAAGAGATTTAAAAGATTTTAGTTTTTTATATAAGGTCCAAGAATGATTCCTATATTTAATCATATGATCACTCACCTTATGTTAATTTTATGATGTGGGACAATTTTACTATTTATACATAGTATATTCATCACATCTACAAACTTTTAAGAGATCTCTAAGAGATTCAAAATTTTTGGTTGATACATAAGGTTTAAGGATAACTCCTATTTATAATCATAGCATTACCCACTTTATTATTTTTCCAATGTGGGAAAATTCTATTATTTATATGTAATATTTTTAGCACATCTACATTATTTTCCAATGTGGGACAAATAATAGTTATGAATTTAACTTTTATTTAAAGAGTTTCTAAAAAGTTTAAAAGTTGATAATATTATTAGGAAAATAATTAATTTAAAAAATATAATCAAAATTTAAGAGTTTAACCATAACTTGGAAAGTATATGTATGAATATGATGTTGAAAAGTTGATAATATTAAAATTCAATCTTTATATAATAATATATTTTATTTAATATTTAATTAGCCTAATAAAATTATGTGTAAGGTAGTTTTATCAATAAAAAATAAAATAGTGTTTTGAAATAGTTGGAGACTCTCTCATTGCCTGAAAAAAACCTCTTTTATATATATACTAGATTTCATGCCCGTGCGATGCACGGGTTTACGTTAATGTCATTTTCGTAATTTTCCTATAACAGTTAACTTATAAAAATAAACTTTTGAAGTTTTAAGATTATAATAGAATATACTCCGTAATTTTTAAAAAAAATAATATTGATATATTGATTCAACTTATTCTATTTTAAACATATGTTACCAACCTTGTCGGGTCTCAAGTTATATTTGATCTATATTATGACTCGGAAAATGATTCAAAGCTAAGAATTAAGCTCACTAAGACAATGTTTAAGAAACTCAAAAGATTTTGAGTTGTTCACCGCACCTTATGCTAATTGTTCGATATAGACTATTTGTAGTTATTAGTATATTCACCACACGTACATTATTTTTCAATGTGAGATATATAACATACTAAGAATTACACAAAGTATATGCAAATAATATGATATTTTATACTGTAATGATAGCATTTTTTTTTATCACAAATCTAATTATATTATTTTCATAATTAATACAAAATTTTAAGAGCTCTCTAAAATAATACTATCTTCGTCTTAATCATTTGTTTCTCTTTGACTAAAATACTCCTTAAAAAAAAGGCAAACAAATGACCGGGACGAAGGGCGCTGTATTTGAGAGACTTAAATGACTTTGGGTTCATCTCTAAGTTTCAAGGACGACTCTTATTTATAATCGCGTGATCATCCCAGCTTATGATATTTCTCCGATGTGGAACAATTCTTCTATTTATAAATAGTATATTCACCATACTTGATTACTTTTCAATGTGAGACAAATAACATATTTGTTAGTTACCATTAAAATTATTATATACGATATTTTCTAAATTAATTTTGATGATGTAAATTTAATTAAGGTAGAAATAATAATACAAACTTTTAAGATCTCTGAAAGATAATACTTGAGAGATTCAAAAGAATTTGGGTGAATATCTAAGTTGAAAGATGACTTTCACAATATTTTTGTGAATTGAATGTACAAAATTTTATATACAAACTATAAACACCACTTGAATATAATATAGGAAAATATCATTGAAATCGCGTGATCATCCCAGCTTATGATATTTTTCCGATGTGGGACAATTATTCTATTTATACATAGTATATTAACCACACTTACATTACTTTTCAATGTGAGACAAATAACAAATTTGGTAGTTACCATTAAAATTATTATATACGATACTTTCCTAGATTAATTTTGATGATGTAAATTTCATTAAGATAGAAATAATAATACAAACTTTTAAAATCTCTGAAAGATAATACTTGAAAGATTCAAAAGATTTTGGGTGAATATCTAAGTTGAAAGATGACTCATTTTCACTATAGTTTTTGTGAATTGAATGTAAAAAATTTGATATACAAATTATAAACACTACTTGAATATAATATAGGAAATGTATATTGAGATAAATAAAATATTTTTCACTTTATTTTTTAATGATATTTTCCTAAATTAATTTTTGATGATGTAAGTTTCACTAATGTGGATACAAATTTTTAAGAGCTCTCTAAGATAGTATTTAAGAGATTCAAAAGATTATGGGTTGATATCTAAGTTCCAAGGATGAATCTTATTTATAATTATAGGATCACCCTAGCTTATGATAATTTTCTGATATGGGACAATATACCTATTTATACGTAATATATTTATCACACTTGTATTATATTTCAATGTGGGACAAATAACTTATTAAGTAGTACACCATAAAAATTATTACTTATATAGGATATTTTCCTAAATTTTCTAAATTAAGTTTGATTATGTAAATTTCACTATTGTGGAATTAATAATACAAAATTTTAAAGGTTCATTAAACCAATACTTAAGAGACTAAACGACTCATATTTATAATCATACTTAGTATATATATTTTCCACAAATACATTATTTTTCAATGTGAGACTAATAACACATTAAGTAGTTTATCATCAAAATTATTATTTATGATAATTTTCTAAATTAATTTTTAATAATAAAAAATTTAACTATTGTGACTATTATAATTCCATTTTGGTAAGAGTTATCCAAAACAATGATTAAGAGACTTAAAAAATTGTAGGTTTATACCGAAATTCAAGGATGACTCATATTTAGAAACATATGATCACCTTATGTTATAATAATTTTTCAATGTGGGACAATTTACAATTTATAAGTAATATATTCACCACACATACATTATTCTTCAATGTGGGACTAATAACAAACTAAGTATTACACAATCTTTTTTCATATAATATTTATTTTTTAACTGTTACTAAACTGTTATATTAATATTAGAATAATAAAAAAATATTTTAAATGTCATTTATTAAAATTTTAAAGTCATTTATTAACATAAAAATACAAAAAAATAGTTTAAAAGCTCGTGCGATTATCATATTTATGATCACTCCACTTAATGATAATTTTTTAATGTGGTACAAATTTTGATATTGATACGTAGTATAAATTCACAAGTCACGTTACCTACATTGTTTTTTTCAATGTGGAACAAATAACACATTAAATAGTTTACCATCAAAGTTATTATTTATGATACTTTTCTAAATTAATTTTTAATGATGTAAATTTCACTATAGTGAAAATTATAATACAAATTTTAAGAGTTTTGTAAGACAATATGTAAGAGGCTCAAAAAATTTTGGGTTGAAACTTTAGTTCCAAATATTATTCCTATTTGTAATCATAAGATCACCCACCTGATAATTTTCTGATGTGAGACAATTCTACTATGTATAGGTAATATATTCACCACAACTACATTATTTTTCAATGTATGACAAATAATATACTAAAAACTACACCGAATATGTTCAAATAATATGAGTTTCTATACTTTTCAGGATTTTTTTCACCACGAATCTAATTATATTATCTTCATAATTTTTTTTTACAATACTTCAATTTTTTTAATAATACCTTTTAAAATTAATTTTTGATGATGTAAATTTAACAATTGTGAAGATAATAATAGACAAACTTTTAAGAGATCTCTAAGACAATACTTAAGAGATTTAAAATATTTTAGTTTGTTATATAAGGTCCAAGAATGATTCCTATATTTAATCATAGGATCACCCACCTTATGTTAATTTTATGATGTGGCACAATTTTACTATTTATACATAGTATATTCATCACATCTAAAACTTTTTTAGAGATCTCTACGACAATATTTAAGAGATTCAAAATTTTTGGGTTGATACATAAGGTTTAAGGATGACTCCTATTTATAATCATAGGATTACCCACTTTATTATTTTTTCAATGTGGGAAAATTCTATTATTTATATGTAATATTTTTAACACATCTACATTATTTTCCAATGTGGGACAAATAATAGTTATGAATTTAACTTTTATTTAAAGAGTTTCTAAAAAGTTGAAAAGTTGATAATATTATTAGGAAAATAATTAATTTAAAAAATATAATCAAAACTTAAGAGTTTAACCATAACTTGGAAAGTATATGTATGAATATAATATTGAAAAGTTGATAATATTAAAATTCAATCTTTATATAATATAATATATTTTATTTAATATTTAATTAGCCTAATAAAATTATGTGTAAGGTAGTTTTATCAATAAAAAATAAAATAGTGTTTTGAAATAGTTGGAGACTCTCTCGTTGCCTGAAAAAAGCCTCTTTTATATATATACTAGATTTCATGCCCGTGCAATGCACGGGGCAACGTTAATGTTTTTTTCATAATTTTTCTATAACCGTCAACTTATAAAAATAAACTTTCGAAATAGATTTATCAAAATTACATTATTTTTCAATGTGGGACTAATAACACATTAAGTAGTTTATCATCAAAATGATTATTTATGATATTTTTCTAAATTAATTTTTAATGATGTAAAATTCACTATTGTGACGATTATAATACAAATGTTTAAGAACTCTCCAACACAATACTTTAAAGACTTAAAAAATTGTGTACACCACTTGAATATAATATAGGAAATGTAAATTGAGATAAATAAAAGATTTTTCACTTTATTTTTTAATGATATTTTCCTAAATTAGTTTTTTATGATGTAAGTTTCACTTACGTAGATACAAATTTTTAAGAGCTCTCTAAGACAATATTTGAGTCTATTGTGTAGAATAGTACCAGAAAGTGTGAAAAAAAAATTGTTTTCATGGTCGCAAGTTCGCAACTATATACTCCGTACTACTTTGTTTGATGCGTGTTATATCCATGTATATATATGAGATTGATGTGTTAAACAACTAACTGCAAATCTATTATTTTATCTAGGAGTTTGGCTTACATTATTCATTATTTCTCCCCCTAAATTAATTAGGAAAAAAAAGGTAATGCATGCAATGTTTTTCTCACAAATCGTTCGGTTACAAAGACTGTTCTATCACATGCATTTATGTCTAGCTTCGTAGTAAATCATTTTGAAAGTAACTTGTAGACGAAAGATGTTAGTCAATTTTTCAACTGAAAGTCGAGTTACCTCTATCAACCAAATTTTGTGCTTGTATAGCTCTTACTTATAGATAGAGGTAGCTTAATTATCGTCCTAGCATAGATTAAAAATTAATCTAATAAATTCAATTTTTTAATCTTTTTTGTGACTAATAAATAAATAAATTTGTGTAAACGAATATTTGTTCAGGTATGAACATAATCTACATATCAGAAATTCTAAATGATAATAAAAAAAAAACAAAGTGCAATCAATATAAACCAAGTGGTCTCTCAATAACGTAGTGAGAGTTCGTCTCATTAAAACTTTTGTGTACTCACAATCCTCATTCTAAAATAATTTGTAGATTATTTTATCGTAAACTAACCTTTGCTACCTATGTATCGTTGCAACTTGGTCATTATCAATTTAAGGCTATAATATAAAAGTGAAAATATTAATCAAATTTATACTCGTGTGAGGAAATAGGATTCCAAGTGAACACAACAGTTTTTTGTATACAATTCATATCTACTACTCCTATTATACTCCATAGTTTTTAATGAACTTATTCCGTTAATCAAGAATAAAATAGGATTATTAATAATTGACATTGATCAAAATAAAATTACCTTGGTGTTGTCCACAATATCTTATACGATTGAGTTCAAGCACACGTTTCACACATACATTAAAAAAGGTTATCAACTTTTAGAACGTCAAAACTCAAAACATTAAAAAGGTATTGTCAAAACCCTACAAAATTACCTTACGACGAAATCAATCTTTCTTAACGCCATGATACCTACAAACGAATAAAAATTGGCTGTTAAATTCAGTCATCAAATAAAAAGATGCACGTATAAATAAACATGCACATATACACAATAACATACGGCGTAATATAAATTTACATGCACATATGTAAAAAAAAAAAAGTCAAGTTCTGAATATTGGGGAAACTAATATATATAAAGTACAGATGCACGGGCCTATATGTAATTTTATATTGTATATAACTTTATATAGAATTTAGCAATTAAAATAGATTTAATTGTACAATTAAAAAAGCATTGATATTAAACGTACAAAAAAAAATTATAAGAAAATTCAAGGGACTGAAAACTTACCGAATAATTTATTGATCGTTGTATCTTCATCGGAATCATACAGAGTAATATATCTTAACCTACACATAAAATAGATAAGACTTGTTAGAAAATCATTAGTGAATAATTTGATTCAAAGCAAAAACAACGTATTGGTAGACTAATGCTACCATAAGATTTAAACACAATATAAACCGCAAGATTCAAATAAATAAACACAACAAAAGTAAGAAACATAAATAAAAACAATATAACGTGAAGTGGTGATTATTAATTTTTGAATGAAAATACATGTATATATATATAAACATATTAATGTAATAGTGTTTGTTTTGGTTTCTGTACATTAATTTTATCCAATCTAACTTTCATGGTAGAATTTTATAATCTTTAGATTAATTATATTAATTATATTTTTAGGTGTTGTAGTGCATCACCATTTTTGTGAGAACATGGAAATATGGAATAGTTGTATAGTTGTATATTACATTTCGTATTTTATAGGTTGTAGGATACATCCAATTTTTTATATGCTAATTTTGCATACAATGGAAATACATTAATATATTTATATGGGTATTTTGTATAATTTGGAATGCTGAAGTGTTTTCGAAAAGTTGGAGACTCTGTAATCGCTCGAAAAAAGCTTCCTTTAATAATATAGATAGATAGATATATATATATATATATATTGATTTAGAAAATCATAACACAAATTTTGAGTAATTGAATCAAACCTACGTCGTATACGGTAGTAGCAAAGAGAAAGATGGCTGAAAATTAGGGTAAAATTATGAGTTTTGCAGCTGCAGAATTAGGCGGGAAATTGTTGCAGAGTGACGGAAGGATTTTTACTGGCTCAAAAGTCAACAGCACCGTTAAGTTTTTTATTTTGGGAGTTATTCTAAGTTTCTACCTGGTATTATTACGTTTTTTTGGGAGTTAGGCTCTCTTCTTTTGGACTGAAATCGTCTGAATTGAACTGAACTGAACTTATTGGATCTGAATTGAACTGAACTGAACTTAATGGACCTGAATTGAACTGATCTGAACTGAACTGAACTAATAAAAAGATTATGACAATAATAAATATTATAATAATATTAATCATTAGTAATAATAATATTATACTAATATAATAAAATAATAATATAATAAGATATATAAAAATAAAATAGTAATATAACAATATAATAATAATAATAGTAAAATAGTAATATTACTTACCTAATTATTAATAATAATATAATATAGTAATAAATAAATTAAAAATAGTATTAAAACAAATAGGATAAGTATAATATAATAATATAATATTATAAATAATAATAATAATATATTAAACATTAGTATAATACTATATTAATATAATATAATATTAATATTATATAATATTAATATAAATGATAACATTATTAGTAATAATATAATATAGTAATAAATATATTAACAAAAGTGTCTAAAGAATTAATAAGATCAAGTATAATATAATAATATAAATGATATAAATACTAATAATAGTAAATATAAATAATAATAATAATAATAATAATAATAATAATAATAATAATAATAATAATAATAATAATAATAATAATAATAATAATAATAATAATAATAATAGTGCCGGGACGGGTTGTTGCTGATGCTGCTCAGCGCAAATGTACTAAGTATAGGGATTTATGCGCAACTGCTGGCTATGGTTTCCTACCCTTCTCTTTCTCTTCGCTTGGGGAGCTGGGCTCGGATGCTGTTGACTTGCTTAAGCGGATCCAGAAATTCTCGGTATCTCAGGATGCTGGGGCTCGGGTGGCCGCTTATATCTTTACTAGGCTTAGTTTCTCTATAGCTAAGGGGGTGGGGGCCCAGATTGTCTCTCGGCTCCCCGCCAACTTCTTGTAAACTTTAAATTTTATTTTAATGAAAGCTGCGCGCATCTTATAATAATAATAATAATAATAATAATAATAATAATAATCATAATAATATTGTGAATATATTAATAAAATATTCAATATAATATAACAAAATAATAATAATAAGAATAAATGTTAGTAATACTAATATTTCCATTAATTAATCGTTATAATATAATAATAAATAAGTAAATTAAATAAAAATAAAAATTATAATATTAAATAATACTTCCTCCATTCAACTCCACTCTGCCACTTTTTTTTTTGTATACTATTCACAAGCGATCATATAATTGCAATTTTCTCTCAATATATAAGTAAAAAATATATCCATGTGTGATCTTGTTTGATTCGTCTTTACGAGTACATTATTAATATCTAACTTTTATAACTTTTGCAAACACGTAGCTAACGATATTTACCGTGCAAAACTCGTCTCGGCAAATGTGAAAACTTTTTTTGGTAGAGTGGAGTTGAATGGAGGAAGTAGTAATATAATAAATTTTTAAAAATATATTAATATAATAATAAAAAAATATATTAATATAATAATAACAATGATAATAGTAATAATAATAATAATGTTGAAATAAAGTAAGTTGAGCTGAACTGAACTGAACTGAACTGAACTGAACTTAATAGAGCTGAACTAAACTTATTGAAGCTGAACTGAACTGAACTGAACTTATAAGAGCTGAAATTAAGACCAAAAGAACAGGGTCTTATTCTCGTGATGTTGTCTATTTAGTAAAAGGAGTTTATTTCGATAAGATGGAGTGAAAGAAAATTAAAACTTTATGAAGTTTAAGGACAGGAAAATGTTTATTCTATATCAGATTCAGTAGTTATTTCTTCGGTCCCTAGGAGATCATGTAGAACTAGTCACTCACCTACGTATTATCGAGGAGGGAGGTGCTAGTTTCGTGTTACTTTTAGAAATTGACGAACTTGAACCTACAAAGCGACGATCTCTAGTCCCAACTTTAAGCAATGGCTTGAGGCCATGTGATCCGAAATGGCTTCCATATACGATAATCAGGTATGGAACCTGTTAGACGATTTCATAGATTTACCTGGAGAAGCTAGAAATCTTCAATGTAAATGGATCTTTAAGATCAAGATCGGCTTGGATGAAAACAATGATGTTTTCACAATTAGATTAGTGGCAAAGGGTTTTACTCAAGTTCATTGTCTTCGCTATAACGAAATCTGAGAGACCTCTTCAGTCGCAATGCTTCGATCCATTCAGATTATCTTCGCGATTGCTGCATTTAATGATTATGATATTTGGTAGATGGATATCAAAACCGCCTTCCTAAATGTGATTCTAGAAAAGTAAGTGTACATGGCACAACCTGGGAGTTTATTGATCCTATTAATCCTAAGAAAGTGTAGAACCTTAAGAGATCCATTTATGGTCTTAAACAGGCATTAAGGAGTTGGAACCATCGTTTTGATCATTTTATTAAACAATACGGCTTTACTCAAAGTGTCGAAAAACCGTGTTTATACATGAAGTTTAGTGGGAGTAAGGTGGTCTTCTTAGTCTAATATGTGGATGACATATTACTCATTGGAATGATATGCCAATGCTAACTTTTGTAGAACAATGGCTAGGAAATCATTTTCAGATGAAAGATTTAGGAGAATCGCGATGTATCTAGGTGTCCAGATTTATAGAGATAGATTTAAAAGGATATTAGCACTTAGTCAATAGGCTTATATTGATAAGATCCTTCACATGTTCAATATTAAAAATTATAAGAGAGGTTTTCTACCTATTGGTCATCGGATTGCTTGATAAAATAGCTCATGAACTTGCTCAATTAAAGCTGGAAATAGAGGGATGGGGTAGCTCATAAGCTTGCTCAATTAAAGTCATGGCTAGTCGGTAGAAGGGATTGGTCGTACCGTATTCTTATGAACATTATTGTTGGCATTGCTTCACGCGATATACTTCTTCCATTCAACTCCACTCTACCAAAAAACTTTTTCACATTTGCCGAGACGTGTTTTACACGGTAAATATCGTTAGCTACGTGTTTGCAAAAATTATAAAAGTTAGATATTAATAATGTACTCGTAAAGACGAATCAAACAAGATCACACATGAATATATTTTTTACTTATATATTGAGAAAAATTTGCAATTATATGATCGCTTGTGAATAGTGTACAAAAAAGAAAGTGGTAGAGTGGAGTTGAATGGAGGAAGTAATAGTTAATGTCTAATCTCCATGAGGAAATTATTTCAAAAAAGAAAAAGAAAAAGAAAAAGAAAAAGAAAAAAAGGGTCTAAGAGATGATTGGTAAAATGATACTAGTACTCCGTAAGAAGTTAGGGTTGACTTGTACGTAGGTGAAGCGATGTCAGCACTGTGTGTTTATTTGGTTTTGTTGTCGGTAGTTTGTGATTGTTTGGGTTGTTTGGATTTTGATCATAATTTCATTGCTTTGGTTAATTTTTTATGCGCTCAACCCGAGTCTCGTATCTAGCTTGTATGGTTCCATAGTTTTTAATACAATGCTTACCTTCATTAAATAAGAAAAAAACAATTACAATCAGGGGCGGATCTACGTTGTAACGTATGGTGACCTAGGACACCCCAAACCTTTAACAAAATTGTCATAGCTATTTCCTTCTGATTTGAGAGGACCCCAGACAATCACTATTAGGACACCACAATTATATTATTGCACTCATCTCACATAAAAAAAATAGTAAAATAGCCATGACTAAAGTAAAACACCCTGCAAACACTTCATGTTTTGACCATTGATATGACAAATATGATATGACACATTTTCATTTCATTTCAATACTGGATTAATAGTCCTGAAGAATTCGCGAGATTATATGTAATTATAACTCATTTGATCTAATAATTTAAGCTTCCAGTAGATATTATTGGTACATTTTGCTTAAAACGGACATTATTCGTCTTAGGCTTAGGACAAGTCAAATATTACCACATGATGATAATAAATACAAAAATTTTACGTAGTATTTTGTACTCCGTAGGTAACAAGTGAGTGATTTGGTATATATTTACCCGTTTTAAGTTTAAGACGGATATTACCCGTCTTAAATGAGATTTTGTGACATATTATAGGCGCTTTTGTACAACAGCTTGTCTTACTTAAGACGGGCACTATCCGTCACAAATTGAAGACGGGGATAGTGTCCCTCTCACAATATGCAAGCGGGATGGCAAGAGGGGGGATCCATTTGCCATCCACTTGCCCTTCCACTTGCATTTTCTGAGAGGGGCACTACCCGTCTTCAGTTTGTGACGGATAATGCCCGTTTTTAATGAAAATTTGTGTTTATACAAATATTTGCATAAATTTACCTACAATTGATCAAAACATTCGTTAAAATTTCGTGAGCAGCAAAAGTGGTAAATAATCCTCCTGATTTTGCCTAGCGGTGAACTTAGGCCCCTTAGATTTCATATGAAGCAAGTTAAGTTCCATAATTTTAGTCTAAAGAGTATTTGTAATGATTTTGATTGTAATCTCATTTAACCCCGACCCGAATCTACGCACAAAATGTAATATAAATAGGACCCCGTAAAAAAAAATCTGTATTCGCCACTGATTACAATATGTTTTTAGATGTGACTTTATTTTTTGAGCAACTTGTTTTCATTATAATTACAGTAATTGTTTTTATAATTATAATGGTTTTTACAGTACGTTTTTAGATGTGACTTTATTTTTAGAGCAACTATTAAGAGGTAATATGATCTTAAGCAATAAATAGGAATTATGACACATAATTCCTAGTTCAATGGATTGTGTTTTCCTAGTTCAATGAATTATGTTTTATGGCCTTTGAGATGCCAATATATTGTGTATATGAACCAAGCAAGATGAATAAAATACAATCAACCAATTCACAACAATTCTCCTTTCAATTATCTTAACAGCAACTTGTTTTCATTATAATTATAGTAATTGTTTTACAATTATAATGAATTTTACAGTACGTTTTTAGATGTGACTTTATTTTTTGAGCAATAATTGCAGTATGTTTTTACATTTATGGGATATTCTACGGTGTACCCCTGAGTTTTTCGTTTTTCTACGTAGTACTCCTTTTTTTTTCTATAATCTATGTTGTACCCTTAAACTTCTTACTTATTTCTGCATGATGACCTTCATCGACTATGCACTAACTTTATCGCTTATCAAACAAGCGTGGTTCAACCTTTGTTCTGACTCCTTAATGTCTTATCCCTATCCTCTATAAGATGTATCACAAATCACTTTTCATAAGCACAGACTACTATTAAAAGCTATCGTTATGAATCATGAAATGATATTGAAGAATTCATGAATTATTAGTTAGATTTGTATAGTATTTGGTGGGTTAATGAATATTCGGCGAACTAATAAGTAATTGAGTAAGTTGTCGAATAATTGGAACGCCAAAAAGACCGTTTGATAGATCAACTAAGAAACTAACTTAGCAAAGACAATCAATAAGGTCAGTGTATAGATTAATGTATAGAGTTCAAGAATACACCATAGAAGTTCAAAATTGCAGAAGTACAACATAGAAAACCAAAAAACATAGGGATATACTTAGAATTTCCCTATATTTATAATGGTTTTACAAACGCCACTTTTATTAATCTTAATGGAATAATGGGTACACAAATTATCTACTCCATAACATGATTTCATAGTACGTGTCCAATCTTTTTTTCATCAGTTCCATGATTTATGTATTTTCGCGTCATTAGAAATTCTTGATGATATTGTATTTGTGTACAAGTCTAAGCAATACGTGAGCGATAACGGCCAACCTTACAAATTACTGTAGTAAAACAAATCAACAATTGGCTAATAATTATGTATGTAAACGTTTTCTACTAAAACTTGAGATTTCCTCATAGCTCATGGCTCATGGCTCATGCCTGTAATCTTTGATTTTACAACTAAAAGTCAAGTCATTTTCTTTCCACAAATTTTCATTGAAGACGGGCACTATCCGTCACAAGCTAAAGACGGATAGTGTCCCTCTCACAATATGCATGTGAGGAGGGCAAGTGGGGGGTCCATTTATCTTCCATTTCCCCTTCCACTTACATATTGTACATTTGTTAGAGAGACATTATCCGTTTTCAGTTTGTGACGGATAATGTCCGTCTTCAGTGAGACGAACTCTTTTCTTCAAAGTACAACAAAAAGTCAAGTTATCAACCATTTGATATTTCTTTAGCTTTGAATATTTGTCTGGCCACAAATGGACTACTTTTTACTTTCGAAAACAAAATCTTAGGTAACAAGTTCGTAAAACTGTTTATTAAGTAACTCACTTTTTGCTGCCAAAAAAAAAAAGTAACTCACTTTTCATTTAAATCAATTTACATACTAAATCCATTTTACACGATACTTATATAAGGCGGCTTTACCGGAGAATCGGAGATAATTGCGTTTTTAAAATGCCTTAAGAACCGGGTGAATCAGGCCACTCTAGTATCTTGATTGCGCCAACTTTTATAAATGGAGTAATACTGGTCTTACATTAAAAATGTATGATCCACATTTGTTGACCTGAATGCTTTGCTAAGCTACAACATCAAATTTCTCCATTACATACCAAAAGCTAGAATATTCCAGGAATCAACGACTAACAAATACGTATTTCATAAAAAAAGTCTTGTCACTCTTGTGGCCTAGCCGGTATTTTAACAACTTTTAACGGTTAAAGCCAACTAATACACTTTTTTTTTTTTATATTGTAGACATTTTAGCCTAATCTATGTCAAATTCTCAAATGAAATGATTTTACCCAATTATTTATGAGGGCGCTTCGGGAAGAGTTCATGGATTATACATCAGAAGTACTATATCTGATTATCTACTTTCTGAGTTTTATGATAAACTTTTTGAGTTTTATTTTACAAAATTTGAGAATTTGCGTTTTGCGTATTTCAAATTATTTACCTTATTGCTTGTGCAAAAGAAAAGAGGAAGATTATAGGGAATGAGTATTGTTATATACCTTCTTCCTCCGACCTTTTCTCTTTACCCTTTCACAATTGCTTAAATTAATACTCCCTTCAATCCAATCCAAACTACCCACCTTCCATTTTAGGACAATCCAATCCAAACTACCCATACCATAAATGAGTAAAATTAGGACAACTCTATCCTTATAACATACCTATATTTACAAAAATTGTCATTCTTATTACATAGCTCACCTAATTTATGTACTACCTCTTTCATCCTTTTTCCCATACTACCCTCACCAAAATCAATTTTCTTAAAACTTGTGCAAAAGGGTGTGGGTAGTTTGGATTGGAGGGAGTATATTGTATGGGTCAGATAACATGTGGATGAGACAAAATATATAATAGTTTAACCGATTGTGAGAGGAGAAGATAGATATCAATTCTCTATAGTGAATAGAAAGGAGTATATTAAATATCAAACATTTCAAACACAGCAGCATACTACTTTTGAACTCATGTGACGGTAATCCAATCAGTTTTATCTTCTTGTAAAAAAAGCTTTATTTTGGGAAAGTGTTAATGTCACTCGGAAATCCCTCATGCTACTCAGTTCTATGAGTGTATAATTAAACAAATGTAAATACGTGCTCTCACAATAATAAGTGGGATTAAGAATTTTCGAGTGGCGTTATCATTCTTCTTATTTTGGCACAAAAGATGAAGAGTGTGGAGGGAGGGTCAACGTCAATTCTAGTTTATATGAATTAACTTTGAGTTATAGTTATACACGCTGGTTGTTTTATGATATTATAATAAAAGATAAAAAGACCAATATGTTTTACGGTGATAACCCTAAGTTTATTCACTAAAAAAGTACACAAATATTTATTTAAGACGGTTGTAAACATAATACGGATATAATACATATCAATATTTGGATTCTTTTCCGACAGCCTTAACTTACTATTAAAAGTATTAGTATCAAATTAGGAAGGTAATTATACCTAATACATTACCAAAAAGAAATAGATAACAAAAGACCGGAAAGAATGCATCAATTGATAAAGTCAATGAGGCCACATAATCTCCGACCCTTGCAGGATTCTGCCTATATATATATATACACACGGTGAGATAGAATTTTACTTCTCATAATTTCATAACAAAACATCGTACAAGAAACCTTCGAAAGAGCCACGAAATTATTTGTCAAAGTTTAAGAAACACAATTCAGAATGTCAGGGCTTCAATACTACTTCTTCCCAACAGACTACTTTGTCCCTCCTCTGAGATCATCAATTAGTACAGAACCAACCACCACCGATAAGGTTGTATTCGTAAATTCACAGCCAAAAGAACAGGGTATTATTAGTGTTAAAAGTAGCAGTATTGCTGTTAAGGCTTCTCCATCTCCGTCATCTTCTGCTATTACTCCGGTTGTCAAACGAGGACAAGCTGATGGTTCCAGCAAAAATTGATCATCGACTCGTGTTGGTTGTCATATACTCCGTTACTATCAGTATAAGTAGTTTGTACAGTTCATAATATATCCGAGGTATTAATGTTTAGCAGTAATTGGTGATTTTAAGTTATGGTCCTTTTGAAGGAGTGATAGTTTATTTTTGATGTTTCTCCTTGATGTAACAATAAAGCTTTTCCTTTGAATAAATTAGACTGACTTTTCCGAATTTTGTAGTCTTACCCTGCAAGTTCGCGTTTCCGGAGTCTTTTGATTGAGGTACAAATAGATTCATCTTATAGTAACTGTAATTCATCGACGTTTCAAGAGAAAAAACAAGGTAGAAGCTCTCTTGAATGGTACTCCTAAGTCCTAACCTCCTAACTCCCAAGTATTACCTCGGTTCAAGTTATTCCGTACATTTGATTAAAATATACTTCACATATATATCGAACAAGCGTATGGACTTTGCTTGAACGGAGGGAGTAGTTGATAAGATTTTCAACATGTACAATAGACAATCAGACAACTGCATAGTCACAACTACTGTATGCAGTTGATTCCTTGTATGATAGCCATGATTCATAGATCTACTCATAAATGGACTAGTCACTCTTTTGCAATATTACAAAGATACATAATTCGATCTCATAGATACATATATAACATGCTAAAAATCCAGAGTATCAACTAATGATCAAAGCATAAAGATTACAATTGTGCTTTAATGCTATTTTTTCAGATGAATTTGAAAGTTCAATTTGAATTAACATCAATGTCAAAAAATCCCAAGTTAATCTCTGAGAGAGAAATATTTGAGGTCACAAAATCTAGGTACAAGTGTACAAGTTAGCAACTACTTCAAATACAGTCGGAATTAGACGTTACAATCACATACAGGACATATATGTTAGCTACCCAAACAATGAGCGGTCACAGATACGAGGGGCTTGTCTAATGTTAGTAACTAACTAAGGAATATCTATATGACAAAATTGTAGATTGTGAGGCAAAACTAGATTAACCTCCGGAGGGGAAATTCAAAATAAGGAAATTGAAGTGCCACAAGATCGTCATTGCTTACCGCCAAGAAGTGAGTGGTAGCATATGCACCAATAATCCTTGTAAGGAATAGAAATCCACGGCATTTTTTGAGGAGCCTCGGATTCTTGAGTCGGAATGCTGCAGAAAAATAACCAAGTTCATTTCAGCCATCTCGTTCACAAAAAAAGGGTTGTCCAAAGAACGGGGGAATTAGAAAAGGTCGTTCAAGAGGATTGGAGGGAACAAACCTTTTTCCAGTGAGGATACCAGAAAGTGCTAAAGCAACATTTGGTCCATGAATTCTTGAAAACAAATTCTTGTAGTGAGGATTGACCACTTGCCCTGAAAATATTGGGAGCTATCTAGTTCAGACTACAGTAACAAATGTTTCATGGCAGAAGGTTATTGCGAAGTGCAAAAAACTATGGACAGGTCAGCTAAGCGAAGCCTGTGCCCTTGTGCAGGTGAGCTAAAGTACAAGGAATAAATAAATAAAGCAGGAGGAGAAGAGACCGCAGATAGGTGAACTACGTGCAGGAGGTTGCTAGATGGAGAAGACAAAGGTCAGTGGAGTGGGACTTGATGAGGAAAGACCATGACCCTAAATTTGCAGGTTGTTACGGGTAACAGGTAAAAAATAACGGGTTCACGAACCTTAAAAAAGGTCAGTTACGTATATCGAGTCGGATATTGTCAGATCCATATAAGATGGACTTATTTAGGACCTACTGAATAAAAGAAAATTAAACTACACTAAATAGAATGTTTAATGCTGTTTCCTTGAGACAACGCAACTGCTTCATAGATCGCTGTCTGTGCCACGTGATTTATTTGCGTCCTAAAGAATAATCTGCTACATATACATATAACAAACAAATCTAACAGTTGACTGAATTACCCACATACTAAAAAGTAGTCTGTGGTAGACAAAAGAGTGCAAGGCCTCACCAAAACTCATTATGTTGCTGTGGAGAAACAAAGGCAGAAGCACGGAGTTCCTAGCATTCAAATTCTGGTCTTGTAGCATCCTCTGGCTAGATAGACAAGCATCGGCAAGAGGCCTAGTGACTGAAGGTGAAACGGAATCCCTCTGAGAGTGCATAATTTCAAACCATATTCCAGAAGGAAATCTTTTCGGTCTCACACACCAAAGTACTATTTTAGCATAAGGGGTATCATGAATAACAGATACAATGATCTGTACCAGTGTGCGTAAGAACATAATCGACAAGCTCATGATGGCGAAAAATATATAGAAGACAGATGTAGTTGGTAGAAGTAGCAAGAGTGGAGTGAACATTAGGGAACCAACAACATGTTGCTCCACACTGTATTCATAGCTATCTAACCTATGACGAAGCGGGTTCCACTTGCGTCCCCTGTCAGTCACAAAGCAGCTCATAAGCAACTAGAACCGGCACAGCATGAAACATCAAATGATTTCAGTAAAACTATACCATAACTAACTTCGTCCACTAAAGACTAAAAAAGTACAAGGCATAGTACAATCTAGCGAGGCTGAACTAGCACGTCACTGTACTGCTACACTTTTAATTAATCAGCCTCAAGCCTTTTAAATTCTGATAGATGGATTCGATGTTAATAAGAAAGAATGTCACAGGATCAGATACCATTCGAACCCATCGTTTCCATAAGAGTGGGGTAATATACTATAAGCAGACCCATATTAGAGAAACAGCTTTGATATGAATCGGGATCTTACAGAAATCTGCGGAATAAAAAGTACGTCTTTTCGAGGAAATAGAGGTCAAAGTTTTTTTGTTCTTATTAAATCTCTTGTGGGGGTGGAGAGAGGTAATCAGGAGGTAGCCCCCCCCCCCCCCCCTTAATACATATTTTTTGCAAAGTGAGAACGAGGCTAAGTATAAAGCTGACGTGCATTGAGTGTTATGCTACGCCTCATTAATAAATCAACTTGGATGCAGTTTGCCATGAAAAACTTAGAGAGAGGCAGTGGATACACGTCCATATCAATATTGAAAGGCTTTATAAATTAAATAGCAGAAGATCATTGACAAAAAACCTGAAAAGGCGCCATAAAGCTGTTAAAGCTTCAATCTGAAGTGAATAGAAGAAACCAACAAATTGATGGAGAAGCCGAACATGGAATGCAGCTATTGCAATCATATCCATGATCAAAGCTGCAGACGAAGTCATTCCCAGAAGAATTCCCGACAAAGCAACAACCCTGATAATATTATAAAATATATGCCCAGCCAAAAACCATAAGGTACTCCAAATCTGGATAGCATTAAGAGAAACAGCTCCCAGAACTCCTGCAAGCTCAGTGTTCAGCTTGAAACCCGCGGGGACTCCCATCAGCCATACACACCCCATACGCAAAACATCGTCAGTGAAGTGGGAAGCAAAGTTCAAAATCAAACTGCTGACAGTATTTATATGGATTAACAAAGCATATCCAAGCAAGTTTCCCATAATAATATCAACCATTGCAGATGACCACAAGGAATGCCTTCGTAAGCCAGCTTTTTCCGCAAATTCAACACATGCTTGAGACCTGACAAACCCAGAAGTGTACATCACAAAAAAAATTAAGATGCCACAAGGAATGCCCTTAATATATGAAGATTCATATATCATAATTTGCACCATCACTATTGTACTATTTCACGTGGAAAAGAAGCATAGAACACTTCAGTGAGACATTACACAAATCTACAATATACAACGCCCTATGTCCAAATCACTTAATTACTGATCTACTTTTGGGGTGTCTTGGTCACTTATTTGCCATTCTATTTTGAGACAGCTTTTAGTATATGAATTAGTCATCCACTTACATTTTGGCTCTTTTCTCATTCAGTAACAACAGCTAGAATGGTCTCCTCCCACCTCCTTTGTCTTTGTGCCAAAAGAAACGGTAATCAAATGACTGGGAAGGGGGGAGTATGAAAGAAAACAAAAAGAGCAGAGGAAAGAGAAACCCCAGCAATGTGTAACAGAAACTTGATGATTGACAGTGTTATCACAAACCAAAGACCAATCACGTACTCATTTGTATACGTAAAAACGGAGAAACACCTGAAAATAAGTATCTACCAAGGAGGGGGAGAAGGCATTGCCATAACAGGCAAAACCGTTGTCCAAAGCTCACGTATATATGCTAGTTAAAAGTTAAATAAGACCATGACAAGACAGCCCAAGGCTGCATCAATTTAGGACACCATATTTGATTTTTATCTACCCCAAGCAGCTTTTAAATAACTAAGAATTTGCATGGAAATGGTAAATAGGATAGCTTATTCGAGGAATCAAATATGAAAAGGTGACAAGCTAACACACAGTGGCACAGTTATAAGCTTACTCTTACCTAAGGGCTGAATCGTCAAGAAAGATTGGCCAATAGAGTATCTGATGACCTCGGAGTTGGATGTTTATCAATGTGTTAGTAAAAACATTTGCTACTGCATCACATATCCTAAACTTCAATCCATATCTAGCAAACTTGTGGCATGACTGAAGAACAATATACAGAGACATGGACAATGTGGCCACAACAATGGCGAATACCCTCCAGATAAGGTTCAGTAACCTGTAACATTTCCAGATGTTCATCATACGAGTGAAAGGAGATGATGAAAGAACTTGAAAAAAAACACAAGAGAAGCTTACGTGCATAGAATAGATAGCCGGGTATATGATTTTTGGGACCGCACATGTCTGCTAAATTCAACTTCTGCAGCTGCAGAACTATTAATAGCTACAATTACCATATCCTGTAAATTCAAATATTTATTGTTTAAATAAGCCAACTGTACCAGAAGTCGAATTGCATTTCAGGGGGAATGAAAAGGTTACAGATCATCTGACCAGTTCAATTAGTTGAGGCTTTTCACAAAGCTTGTCAATCCACTTAGGTCTTCTTGAAGAAAATGGCATGCAGTTAGAATCAGAAGGGTTTATGGAGAAATGATGGCTACAATATCTGGGAGTTTCATAAACCATAACCTGCAATCTTCGAAGCCGAAACTAAGTGGGACAAATGGTATCCAATCTATGGAACAAGAAACAGTAAGACAGAATGACTTACATACGTGGAGTTCAACAGAAGATAACACTTGCCAGTTCCAGTGCAGATGATGCAATTTAGGAACAGTACACGTCTCTTTAGAAGAATAAGTTTGACCACCTGCGATGAGCTGAACCCATGAAGAGTTAAGAGAATAAGCATGCTTGTATTGCTTTGATAGCTCATCATCCTCAAAGAATGCACAGCTCGAATTTATAGAATTTGCTGAAGAGTTACTATCATAGTGGGAGGCCTCATGAGAATCAAAGGGCATCTTGTGATTACCGTCGACCATATTAAGTTTGCACATCACACAAACATTCTTTGATGGTGCGCCATAGAGACCAAGAAGAGTCAGCTTAGACTTGTCTTGTAATCTAACAGCCATTGCTTCATGCGCATGATCGATTGCTACCTTTTATTTCCCAACCGGAAAGATTGCTTTAGAAGGTAGCTCTTGAATAGCAAAAAGATTTAAAAGCAAAAAAAATCAAAACAACACGAAGATTCCACTTTGCCAAAGCCTTTAACCTAGTCAACTAGACACTTGCAAGGTATATTCATTTCATTGAAAATACATACATTAATCTGCCACAGTGGGAGTGGAGTAATCATGAAACAGCACCTTGGTTGCCCTTCATAACATAAGAAACGTAGTTGCAGGACGATGCAATCAGTTTGACAAATCAACCTGCTACTTCAGCCTATACTACAGTAGGTGTGGCCAAACTGTCTAAACTACGAGTCGTTTTCCTGAAACTCGCACAACGAGATTAGCTCATTACAGAATTTGAGCAACATATTGAAGTTTCAATATAACTTGGGTGAACTTCCGTACCTTCTACAGACAGTATATTTACAGTAACTAAGCGTAAACAATATATAACAGGTTATGTTACTCCAACTCTTCTGATTTCTCCACGTACCTGTGTGTCCGACACTCGACACTCCGACAAGGATATGACATTTCGACACCTCATTTTAAGCCAAAATATGCACATTTTTCATAAAAATGGCAAAACTCTAACACTTGGTCACGCACTCGTGTTGGATATTTCTAAACGAGTCTAAGACAACAGGTAGATGATAACCTAACAAGTTGTAGAGATCTCGATTACTAAAAATAATGCAATGCCAAGGGATACTAAAACTAATATAGTTAAAATTGAGCTAGCACCATGAAGGACTACGCATACAAAAATTCGCGCATAAATTACTATATTTCTCACACATTAAAAGCACGCAATCATAGAGAAATTACAATAACTAGATGATAAGGTAAATAATTACAGAAATCTCAAGTAAAAAATTTTGCAACTCCGAGGAGTAAGATTTCAAACTTAAAATCGCTGAAATTTGAGCTTTTGTCATGATAAAGGCCTACGTAAACAAAAAATCGCACTCAGACTTCTACAGTTTGCAGACAGTATAATGACACTAACATAAGCCAATCACATTAGCTATATGATAAGCTAAACAATTGAAGAAATCTCAAGTCTATAAAAATGCAACGCGGAGAAGTAATATTTCAAAATTAGAATAGTTAAATTTGAGCTTTTATCATGATAAAGGCATATGCAAGTAAGAAATCGCACTTAAACTTCTATAAATTGTCGACATTATAATCAAACTAACATAAGCAAATTACAATAGCTATATGATTAGTTACACAATCGAAGAAATCTCAAGTATATAAATATGCAACGCGGAGGAGTAAGATTTATAACTATAAATCGCGATAACGAGCTCCAAATACAAGAATTCGCGCATAAACTTGTACAATTTGCACAAGCTATAAACAAATCAAATCATAATAAACTATAAAATCAGCTTACAAAGTGAAGAAGTTACACTAAAAATCAATATGCAAAATAAATCGATTAAACTAAAATCAAGAAACAATAAACTACTGCAAATCAGGAATTTGCAGACATTATAATAATCAAACTAATAAACACAAATAACAATGAAGTAGATACTTAGATAACAATAAAAAGTGAAGAGAGAAATTGAACCTGAAGAGCGGAGGAAGGAGAGTGAAGAGAGAGAAAGTGTTGGTTGAAAGCGAAAGCAACAACAATGTCGAGAGAAGCAGGAGAGTTAGAGATGAACCAACCGAATAAAACTGAACAACTTGATGAAGATGATGATGATGAAAGATGTGTAGGCCACCAAACCCTAATTTTGGTGTTCATCTTTGATTCTATTGATTGATTATGCGCTGGGTTCTTCATCAATTCATCTGTGTGAATTTGTGAATCTACTGTTTTTTCAAAGTTCAAAATTTGGGGGAGAAAGTAGTGAGAAACTACATGTATTGGTTTATTTAGTTGCAAAAAAATAGTTATATAAATAATGGGTTACTCATTTTCACAATACACATTTTACTAATCTTAGTATGCTATTGACAATTATACCTAGGGGTGAGCATTGGTCCAAAACCGGACCGGACCGGACTAAATACCGAAAAAAATATTTTGGTGGACCAAAGACCGGACCGAAACAATTCGGTCTTGGACCGGACCAAACCCGTAATTTTTGGTCCGGTCCGGTCCTGGACCTAAATGGACCGAAATTAATAGTTTTTTATTTTAAGTATATAATAATTTAAATTTATTTTATAAGTTAAATAAACTAATTGATCAAAGCATCTTTAACATAAATAACCATCATATTTAGTGTAGAAAGTTGGTTTTGACGATAAAAAACTTGATTATTTTATAAAATTATGACAAATAGTCGTAAAATACCTATATTTTGGTTCATTCGGTCCGGACCAAAATTAACCGGTCTTGGACCGGACCGGACCGAAAACCGAAACTTCAAAAAGTGTGGACCGAGGACCGGACCTAAATAAATCGGTCCGGGTTCGGTCCAGACCAAATGGTCCGGTCCGGTCCATTTTTTCGGTCCGGACCAGAATTTGCTCAGCCCTAATTATACCTCTCATTTCTCATCTCATTTTGTGTCTCTAATCTCTCTTTAATATTTTCTCTCTAATCTCTCTATAATATTTTCTCTCATTTCCCATCTAATTTTTCCTCTTCGACGAGCATGGAGGTCTAACGAATTGGAATATACTCCCTCCTATTCTGAGCAATGTTCCCCCTTTCCATTTTCGTCTATTCACAATACCTTCCCCCTTTCCTTTTTTGGTAAACTTTTATACTTATTTTAATCACATTACCCCACTACAATACCCCACAATACCCATACTTTACCTTATTTTAATCACCTTACCCCACAACAATAATTATTTTAATCAATTCACTCCACAATAATACCCCACAATACATTCTCTCTCTCCAATCACCTTACCCCCACTACATTACTTTTGCTTATTTTATTCAAAACCTTAAAATTTGTGTCAAATGTGAAGGGGGAACAATGGTGTGAATAGGAGGGAGTAGTACATTGACAAAAATAATCGACATTGTACTAAACAAATGAATTGAAATACACTACATTGACAAAAATAATTGAACTTGTACTAAACAAATGAATTGGAATACACTACATTGTACTAAACAAATGAAATTGAATACAGTACATTGTACTAACAAATGAAATTGAATACTATACATTGTACTAAAAAAAAATTGTACCGTCGCCGGAAGCCCGCCCAACCGACGGACGCCTACCCCAACGTTGGCCTCCCCTACGCCGGCGCCTGTAGCGGCTGCCTCCCTTACGTCGGCGCCTGATACGAAAATTACTCCGAAAAAAAAGGTTCGTTAACTTGCAGCGGAGACAGTTTCAAAGAATAATAAAATAAGGGATATTTGCTTTGAAATCCGTCAAGATCTCAAAACAATGGGATATTTGCTCGAACTAGACCTATAACTTGAACAATGGTGATTGAATCGCAAGACCTATTGCTATCAATCGTGTCAATGTCTGAAAGGCGTCAAACAAAAACAAGGTTGGAACGAAAACTCGTCGATCCTATGTTTACAAATTTTCAAACACCAAAAGCTTCAGCTTTAATTCTTATTCATTCAATGTCTTCTTATAAGCAATACATATGAGTTCTATTTATACTAGCTAATAATCAACCTAGCTGCCTTATTTCATATTCTTAAGCTGAATAAAAAGACATAGCCGATTTTCCTTAAACTGACTTTCCTAAAACTATTCTAATTGGCCTTGCATTATTCTGATATTACCTAATTACGACATATGGTAAATATGCTAAAATAATTAAACAATAATAAAATCATATAGGCTAGCGTGACTAGTTGCAGGTCATATCTTTGACTTTCATCACAAACTCGTCATCTTTATTTGAGTACAATATTTTTGGATCATCCCCTTCCCCTTTAAATAGAATTGTCCTCAATTCTTGTAATATCACCCCCCTGGATCGAATATGAACAACACAAGCCAGAGATCGATAAAGATGTCGTTTCTGAGTAACCCTCTTGCAAATATATTCACGCCATCTTCACCTCCTAGCCTCTTCTTGTTCCTTACTCTGAACTTCATAATCCCCTTGTGCCATCCACCCCTCCTCCCTCCATGCACAAGTATATACACTTTATCCCGATTCATGTCGTCGAATAAGCACATCGAATCAGTAGGTGTCTTCATTGTTGCAGCATCCTTTTGTGCCTGAAAATCAACCAAATAATAATCTCGACGCATCTGAATTTCGTTAGCACCGAATATATTCTTGGTGGGTTCAACAAATATTTTAAACTCATGGCCAAAATCGAATGAATAACACGGCTCTTGGACGTATTATATAAAGAAATATATATTTTGGTGGGAAAAAAAACCTGAATGTACGGGTCAAATAATTTCTTATTACCAAACACGGCTCTTGGACGTAATTGGTTATAATATTTATTTTGCCCACCAAAATAAAGAAATATATATGTGTTAAGACTCAAGAAAAATGAATACTGTTGAAAACCCAAAAATCCATTAGCATGGTAAAATTAAATCACATCACAATCACAATCTAGTTCAAACCAATCTCCCAATTCCTCCTCGAGAACAACAAAACAACTGCGTTTCGTCGGTGTATATTCAATCCTGAACTATATATTTCAAACCAACAACGGCGATCTATAAGGTGGTTATAGGTAAAAAAAAGATGGTAAATATACATGATAAATAAAATCCGATATGAGAATTAAGGAGTTATTTACAAGAAAACATTTGATGTTTATACAAAACTTCCAAGGGGAGAAAGCCATCTCCCACATGTCAGCTGACTGTCATGTGACCATGTCACTTAGTACAACACTTAACGGACCAGAAAAGGAATCAAAGCAGGCCAAGAAGAAAATCACTGGTCCTAGAAGATATAGGGTGACTTGCGTCTCATAATATTTACGCAGCAGAGAATCAGCGGTATCATATACATGATGACAGAAATCTGAAAATCCACCCCAAATGACAAAAACATATGTCCATCGCATTAACTTTGTAGTCATATCTTTCTTGAGATTTGCAGCAGCGGGCAAATGGCAAGGCCCATCAGGATTTTCGTAGTAAAAGCCTGAAGTGATGATAAAAGAGTTGTGCAAGGGATACCTTGCACAGAAAAACGTGAAATTATAAGTTCATTAGATTTAATTCCCGTGCGATTCACGAGCCTAGAAATAATGTCGTCGCATTTAAATTTGTTCAGGGATGACCGTAAAACCTATCATGAAAAAATAAAAGATAATAATTTGGTGATTTTTAAATATATTTATAATTTTGATTTGCATGCAATAGTTGTCCAACTTTTTATAGTGAACACTATGGGTTAATTATCCCTATGGATACCAATTAACTATGACTTATTTTCATAATCACCACCTCACTTGTTCTCGAGTCTAACACTTGTTCTCGAGTCTAACTCTTGGTTTTGCATCCCGATACAAAGTACGTACTTTTACCATATTATTTCAAAACCTATCTAGCTTCCCAAAAAGACGACTCAATAGTCCATATAAATATGTAGATGAAGATAAAAGTGAGATTATGAATTCAAAGTTGTAACTAGTTTTAAACCCGTGCAAATTGCATGGGTATGTTATTTTTGGTTTTGTTATCATAAATTTTATCGTAACATTTTAATTTTTACATCAATTAGTTATCTCCTTTTAAAGGTAATCATATTTATAAATAAAAGTTTTAACATGAAGTAATAAAATCTCTCTAATTTATATTGAATACATTATACATTACAAATTGAGTTAATTATGGTCAATTGGTCAAGTAGTTGTTTTTACATGTCTTCTTGCTTGTTAAACTCGGGTTTCTATTTTGTCTTGTTACTGGGTGGCTCCATACAAACCTGACTGGTGGTGAAACAAAATTATTCAGATAAAAATATATCACAAAATTAGTAAAATTGCACAAGGCTAAATAGTTGCATAAACGTGCAAATTGGTAAACTTGTTTTCATTTAGTCAAACTCGTGCACGTCCGTAGAACCATCCACTGATAAACTGACAATTTTGACCCGCACCTTTAAAACGAAAAAATTTGAACTTTTTTTCATTTAATACAAATTGTTAATTAGTGAAATTAAACAAAATGAAAATTGAACCCGTACACATTTAAAATGATTTAGTTGAATGGTTAAATAATAAAACCCCGTGATATTAAATACATAAATATATATACTTCCTCCGTTTAATTTAATTGTATTCGTTTGCTTTTTGGACACTATTCATAAATGAAGATAATCTTTAATACAATTTTAATATATAACATAAAAGATAGTCATGTGAGATCTTATTTAAATTATCTTACCGAGTACAATATTAATTTCAAATTTTTATAAGTTTTAAAGTTTTAATAATACGTAACTAAAGATATTAACAAAAGAAAATGAGAATTGTCATACGTGATAAAGCAAACGTATACAATCAAATGGAACGGAGGAAGTAATATTTAAAATAGTAAACAATATTGTTATATACATCAAAGTTTTTTTTTTCAAAGAAGCACAATATGTCGCTGCTAAAAATCAAACCCCCAACCTCTCAATTGACATAAGACGCAATATCTATACCATTATTTGTATACAAAAATAAATTCTATACCAATTTTTTTTATAAGGTAATAGCCCATAAAAACAATACGCAATCATTGGTATATTAGGTCAAATTTACTTCGGAAAATATAGGTTTTAAGGAACTCCATAATCATTTGGCCATAAATTAGTACACAAATTTTGTAATAAGACGGTTTGACACTATAAAATTATCTTTTTCAATGATATAAATTATTCATATATTGTTATCAATAAAAGAAGTTTTTATACATATATAACATTATCTCAAATAATAATTATTACCCGAAATACTAACAAAATTACACTTAGCGAAATAATACCAACAATAAAAAAAAACTTTATTGACATATGTAATCACTCCCTCATATAGGCATAAACCCTTTCCCTTACTCACCTTACTAGTTTTAAACTCGTACAAATTTGCACGGGCGTGTTATTAAGAAGCCAAACGCACGCAATAGCTATTCTTTGTTTAAAGTCATATTTAGTATTTTCAATTTATATATATCACAATATCATTTATGATTAATGAGTTTGTACATAATTACCGACTTTCGTAATTTAGCACAATAAGAACTTTGAACTTCTAATCGAGTAAGGATAGAACTCAGTGTCACTATCTTAGTGCCCACTATCACAGAGCATTCTAGTAAGGGTAGATGTAAACTAACTCTTGATTAGTTTATTCAAGTAATTTCTTTTATTAAATTTGATACTTATAATCATTTAATAATAAAAATATATTTTTAATATTTGAATGAATTATAAGTTATAACAACATATTAAGCATATTTAAAGTTATAAATTTGAAAACATGTATATGAAACTTATCATGGAGGTTATTATTGAATATTAATTTCCAGTATGGTTAAGACAATCTTTGACGAAATTTAGTAAAATCGCAAATACCTTATGAAGGAGTGCATCTTGGGCATAATATAATCAATATATATATATAAAAGAGGCTTTTTTCGAGCAATTCTATTGGTCAACATCATCTTTTTAAATTTTTGGAAAGTATATTTTAAGATCTTCCAAGATTACGAAAAAGATACTATGTAATATTTTAATATCACAACTATTATTTACGTAAGAAAAAATTGATTATCAATCTGACAAAAAAATATAATGCAAAACATTTCGAAACTTATATATTTGGATTCTTGACGAAAAATGCTTTCATTAGAGTACAAATTTTGTATTTTTTTACCACCATATCATTTATAAGATCATATAACAATAACCTAAGTATATGAAAATTAAATAAATGACTTTTTAAATATTTTTTTATTATTCTAATATTAGTATAATGGTTTAGTAGTATTCAAGAAATAATTAATTTATAGAAAAATATGATGTAGTACTTAGTATGTTATTTGTCCCACATTGAAAAATAATGTAGGTGTGATGATTATACTACATATAAAAAGTAGAATTGTCCCACATCGAAAATTTACCTTAAGATATGGTGATCCTATGATTATAAATATGAGTTATAATTGGAACTTATGTATCCACCCAAAATCTTTTGAGTCTCTTAAGTATTGTCTTAGAGATCTCTTACAAGTTTGTATTATTATTTTTACAATAGTGAAATTTACATCATAAAAAATTAATTTAGGAAAGATTCATAAGTAATACTTTGGATATAAAAAATTAAGTGGATAATCTTTTAATTATTATATAAAATAAAAATAATAAAAATATATATTTATAAAGAAAAAGATGGTGTATTACTTAATATATTATTTTTCTCACATTGAAAAATAATGTAGATGTGGTAAACATATTACGTATAAATTGTAGAATTATCCCATATCGGAAAAATAACATAAAGTGGCTAATCCTATGATTATAAATAGGTGTCGTCCTTAAACCTGAGGTATTAACCCAAATTTTTTTGAATCTCTTAAAAATTTTCTTAGAGATCTCTTAAAAGTTTGTAGATGTGATGAATGTACTATGTATAATAGTAAAAATGTCCCACATCATAAAATTAACATAAGGTAGGTGATCCTATAATTATATATAGGAATCATCCTTTGACCTTATATATCAAAGTGAAATCTTTTAAGTCTCTTAAGTATTGTCTTAGAAATCTCTTAAAAGTTTGTGTATTATTATTTCCACAATTGTTAAATTTACATCATCAAAAATTAATTTATAAAAGTATTATAAAAAAATTGAAGTATCATAACAAAAATTATGAAGATAATATAGTTACATTCGTGGTAAAAAAACCTCGAAAGTATAGAAACTCATACTATTTATTTGCACATACTTGGTGTAATTTTTAGTATATTATTTGTCCCACATTGAAAAATAATGTAGGTATGGTGAATATATTACTTATATAGTAGAATTATCCCACATCAAAAAATTATCATAAGGTGGGTGATCTTATGATTACAAATAGGAATCATATTTGAAAATAAAGTTTCAACCCAAAATCTTTTGAGCCTCTTACATATTGTCTTAAAGAGCTCTTAAAAGTTTGTATTATAATCTAAACTATAGTTTAATTTACATCATTAAAAATTAATTTAGAAAAGTATCATAAATAATAATTTTGATGATAAATTATTTAATATGTTATTTGAAAAACAATGTAGGTATGGTGATTGGTGAATATATACTATGTATAAATAGTAAAATTGTCCCACATTGAAAAATTATCATAAGCTGGAGTGATCATAGATATGATCATCTTTTTTATATTGTTAATAAAAGACTTTTAAAATATAATAAGTGACCTTTAAAATATTTTTTTATTATTCTAATATAGAAAAAGATGGTGTATTACTTAGTTTTTTATTAGTCCAACATTGAAGAATTATGTATGTATGGTGAATATATTACATATAAATAGTAAATTGTCCTACATCAAAAAAATTACTATAACATATAGTGATTCTATGATTATAAATAGTAGTCATTCTTGAACTTAGGTATAAACCCACACTTTTTTAAGTCTTAAGTACTGTGTTGAAGAGTTCTAAAACTTTGTATTATAATCGTCACAATAGTGAAATTTACATTATTAAAAATTAATTTAGAAAAGTATTATAAATAATAATTTTGATGATAAACTACTTAATGTGTTATTAGTCCCACATTGAAAAATGATGTATTTGTAGTAAATATATATATTGAGTATTATATAAGTAATAATTTTGATGTTGTACTACTTAATAAGTTATTTGTCCCACATTGAAATATAATACAAGTATGGTAAATATGCTACGTATAAATAGTATAATTGTCTCACATCGTAAAATTATCATAAGGTGGGGTGATCCTATTATTATAAATAGGAGTCATCATTAGAATTTAGATATCAACCCAAATCTTTTGAGTCTCTTAGATATTGTCTTAGAGAGCTCTTAAAAGTTTGTATCCACATTAGTGAAACCTACATTATCAAAAATGAATTTAGGAAGGTATCATAAAAAAATAAAGTGAAAAATCTTTTATTTATCTCAATATACATTTTCTATATTATATTCAAGTGATGTTTATAATTTTTATATAAAACCTTTTACATTTCATTTCACAAAAAAAATATTGTGAAAATGAGTCATCTTTCAAAGTTAGATATTCACCTAAAATCTTTTGAATCTCTTAAGTATTATCTTACAGAACTCTTAAAAGTTTGTATTATTATCCCCGCCTTAATGAAATTTACATCATCAAAATTAATTTAGGAAAATATCATAAATAAAAATTTAAGAAAGTATCATAAATAATAATTTTAATGGTATACAACTAAATATATTATTTGTCCCACATTGAAAAATAATGTAAGTGTGGTGATATACTATGTATAAATAGAGGAATTCTCCCACATCGGAGAAATATTATAAGCTGGAGTGATCATCCGATTATACAAAAGAGTCGTCCTTGGACATAGATATCAATCCAAAATCTTTTAAGTCTCTCAAATATTGTTTTAGAGAGCTCTTAAAATTTTGTATTAATTACGAAAATAATCTAATTATAAGATTTGTAGTAAAAAAAAATGTTATCATTGTAGTATAAAATCTCATATTATTTGCACATACTTGGTGTAATTCTTAGTATGTTATATATCCCACCTTGAAAAATAATGTAAGTGTGGTGAAGATATTAATACCTATAAATAATAGAATTGCCCCATATCGGACAATTACCATAAGGTAGGGTGATCAACTCAAAATCTTTTGATTCTTTTAAGCATTGTCTTAGAGAGCGTAATTCTTAGGTACTTTGGATCATTTTTCGAGTCATATAGATCAAATATAACTTGATTACTGGTAAGGTTGGTAAAATATGTTTAAAAATGACATTAACGTAGACCCGTGCATCGCACGGGCATGAAATCTAGTTTATATAATATGATAGGGTATGTAAACTTGTCAAAAATGACTATTCGAAAAAGCTGACCAAAATCCGACCTAAAATGAGTTGTTGTTCATTCAAAATGCGAAATGACCCTACGTGATAATAACCCCCATATTTATGGTAAATACGTGCCCCGCCCGTGACCCACCTCAATCCGCTCATACAAACCGTGACTCCGAACCCGAATTTAAATATAGTCGTCTTATGAAAGACTAATAGACCAATAATAAATAATAAATAGTGTATGTCTTGACCAAACCCATTGACGACCCATTTGCTTGGTCCATATATTAATAAGTGGACGCATTTACGCCTAACATAAAAGATAAAACACAAGATCATTGATAACCCCATTTCATAATAAACCATTAGACGCCTCTTTGCTCTCATTCTTCCTCAGTATTTTGGACTATATTGGCTATTTTCATTGCAAACCCTAACAAAACAGTCTTCTTTGGTTCTTCCCTCAAAGATGCCTCTTTACTATTTTTTTGCAGTATTAAAAAAATACTATCATAAATTCTAGTCTTTCTTCTTTTTATGTCCTTAATCCTTGAATAATAAGTATAATACTATAATTATATTCACCAAAAAAAATCTTCCTTTCATCCCATAAAATTGACATCGGCATCATCTTTATTATTCGACCTATATGCGTGTTGTCAAAGTAGCCTGATGATATTTGAAAAGTCGGGTATTTTTTCGTAACACATTATTTTTTTTTTTTTTGCGTTTTCACATTTCTCTTTTAACCTTTAAATGAAAAATAAATCTTTTGAAAAAAAAATTGTCAGACCTAAGAGTGACTACATAAATAAGTTTTTAATAAATTTTATTTATATATATTAAGCATTTTTTTAAAGTCACAAATCAGAATTACATATAACAATAAAGCTTTGATAATAATGTTCGATTTTTGTTCATTTTCTGCTCTGAAAAGTACTATAATTTACATCCTTGATTTATGAAATTAACTATTTACGAATATCTATTTGATACATAAGTAGATTTAGTCACTTGTAATGTTAAGTGTAAATTTAAAATCGTAATTGGTAACATCTTTCTGGTTTATACTCTATACTCCGGTTAGATTTTATTTTGTTAAAATATTTTGATTACCAATTGTTACATCATGATTATATATGAATCTGTACTTGTATTTTTTTGGTTTAATTCTTTTTGGGCCTTTTTTTTAAACCGCAGTGGTAGTTTTTTGTAATTATTTAATTTGTGATTTTTTTTATGTTCATATTGTAATTGAAATATTTGTATAATGTATGGTTAATATCATTTATTCATGTACTGTAAACATTGATGTAGCTTTGAGAAATAAATAAAAGCTTCCTGAAAATAAGGAGACCATGATGAAAGCTTCCTGAAAATAAGGATAGTGAAAGTGAAACAAAATTAAAAAAGGCCTTTTCTTTCCTAAAATTAAGGAGCCAATAGGATCTCTCAAAATGTTATTACTCTATTACTCCGTATAAAGTAGATGTCGCTCACTATCATCATCTACACTTCCATCTCCATTATACAAATGTTTGAATATTTTCATCACTTTCTCTCTCCATCCCTTCTCCACTTTATTAAAAAAAAAACTAATATTTATTCCAATTAAATTATTAATTATCCAATAACCCACCAATATATATTTAAGGAGATTAATAATCAAGGTGATTAGTGATTCCTTTTTTTGTTTATTGTTTTTAAAAATATCAAGTTGATAGTGTTGATACACCTAAATATATTTGTTGTATTTATCACATATACTATTTACTTGAACCTGAAATTATTTTCCAAAATCATTTTCCTTATAAATATGAGTCCTTTTTATAGGTACTTTTAAATTTTCAGTAATTCTCATTTTTTTTTTCGTTTTCTGCTATAATTGTTTATTGTTTCAATTAAATTGTATTCAACCTTATTCAAATATTATACTTTGTATAAGTTTTCAAGATATTCACGCCTTTGCACATCAAGTGAATGATTTATTGCTAAATTTCATCGTTGAATTTTTCCATTTTTATTTCGTTTTACTCTTTTTTTTTTTCCAAATCACTTGACTCTTTTTATTTTTCCGTATTAATAAGGGTTTTATTATTAATAATATTTTGCTGTTAATATTTTTAGAGTTATAATATCAAAACTATTAAACTATTCATATTGAGTAAGCATCAAATCAAATTGTTTAATTAATTCCTTGTATCAGAGTGGTTCCTTCAATTTAGCAAACCCTTTGAATTGTTGACTTTCAACCACAGAGCGACACGTCAGGTGGTTGTTGCTTTCTTAAATAAGGATTAATAAAACATTACTTCCTCTTATTAACTCATTTCTTCCCCTTTCTTTTTTGCACAAGAATTAAGAAAATACATTTGGAGCACACAAAACACACTACACCACACACAAAAAAATTGGACCACACAAAACACATAACCCACAACCCAAAAAGAAAAGAAAAAAAAGAGGGAAGAAAACTCAACTTACCCAAAAAGGAAAGAGAGAATAAATGAAAGAATAGGAGGGACGGAGTATATCTTATCGATTATCCGTCTAAAACCTTAACACGGGTTAAATAATATCATATATGACTAATAGGGATAACATTATTAGCGTTTCCTAGGCAACTTGACACGTAATTTGGTATGTGTATGACCCGTCTTAAGCATAAGACGGATAATGTCATTTGTGTTAGTAAAACCAAATCACGCATAATTTTTTTTAATATAGAGTACTCTGTATCTCACAAAATAATGTACATATGAACAATCAAATATGTAAGACCCGGACACGAATAAACTACTTAGCATGACCAAGTTAAAAAATACGCGAGTATATTTAAGAATGGTTGAAAAAGTTAACATATTTTACACCACGATAACATAAATCAACCATAAATCAACCGTAAAAAAATACTTTAAGAGCTCACATGTTAGTTGAGTGAATTCTTAAAATTCCACTTCCGAATTCTCTAAAATATAAGCAAGTAAATAACTAATTAGGCTCACACAATTTTGTTTGTACAATTATAATTCAACCCGACGGATTTTATAGCATATAAAGTGATGACAAACACTTTCAAAATTTGATTATACAAATAACATAATTCAATATATAATCACTTAATTTGGTATAATATTCATCAAAATTTTGTAAAAAGGGTTGTAAAAAAAATAACTAATAAAAAAAAAGAAACATAACAGATTACACAAGTAACAAATAAAATATCTCAACCATACATCTTAAAAAACTACTCCTAATGTACAACAATTCTATTCATTTATAATTACAAAAAATCATTTAAATTAAAATGAGAAATATCAAAATGTTAACCTCATTCCATCATAGAAATCATGACCTGCAAAAAAATAAATAACGTGATGGAAAATCTTTTCTACAAGTGATGATGAATGATGTGAAAGGAAGACTCAAAGGACACATAATGGATTTAAAATAAGATTATTAAGAAAGATAATTTGGATTGACTGCAACTTTTATTACATGTTCAATTTTTTTTTTGCTTTATTTGATGTTGGGTGGAGATTGCTAATGGGTAGTAACAAAATATTGCATTCCATTTTTGACAATGCATTAGCCCTTTGCAATAGTTGGGATGAGCGGGAAAATGGCAGTAGATGAAGAGCTCTATGATTGACACGTGTCATATTAAAGCAACAACCACATAGCCTATGTGGCTTTGTGGTTGAAAGTCAATAAATTAAATATCCATTTGCTTTTCCTGAAAAGTAGGAACCACGTTCATGTTGCAATTTAATTAGATAACTTGATATGTAGAAAATTTCATTGAAAGTGAATAGTTTATTTTAAAAATACATCGGCTTTTATAATTTATAATAAGATTAAAAACACAAATAGACAAATAACCATCATAGTATAAAAATTAAATAACAGTAAAATATAAATATAAACGTATGCTGATTAACTAAAAATAGCTAGAAATTTAGACTACCATTTTCCAGATAGAAATAAATTAAATTAACATTTAACATTTTTTGGAATTTTTTTTGTAAGAGTATAAAAAAAACTAAACAGGGTACATACCAAAAAAAAAAGATATAAGACGGTAAGAGTATTAAAATTATGATTAAGTCGTGAAATTATATGGAACATTATACACATGAGAGTAACACAACAAGCCGTATTTAATAATTAACATTGTTGATACACCTTTAAAAAATCTAGGAAAAATTAGAGTACTTTGTAAAAGGCAAATATGATTTTATCGTCAAACTAATTAAGTAAAATCCTCGATACACGAAAATGTTGTTGATCAAATTATTTTGATATTAGGGAACTTACGCTAAGAAAAATAAATCCGAAACTAATATCACTGGCCAAAATGTTTGTATTAGATACATGCAAATACGGATCTACTTTTTTCGCTAACCAATACCAATTTCATACCGTCACGAATTGCAGAATGATGTAAGGGAGATGAAGGTAATTTATTTATTGTTTCAATAATGGAGATGATGCAGTAGTGAGAAGGAAGTGAGTTATAGGGCAATTACATGGTTGAGATTTGAGGATAAAAGGTGGGTGAATTTTTTAATTTGGGGCAAGGTGAATGAATTTTAAGGCGAGTGAAATTTGAAGGTCTAGGTTATTTTCAAAGGTTTTGTGTAGTACAAATTCTTATTTAAGAAGACTATTATTCGTCTTAAGTTTAAACGGGTCAAATATATATCAAATTACCTTACTTATCACCTAAAACATACCAAATGTTTCTTTTTTATACAATCATTCATGTGTTAGTATTTGACTCGTCTTAAACTTAAGACGGATGGTTACCGTCTTAAACTTAAGACGGATGTGTTTAGGGGTTGTAAATTACACGGAGTACTTGGATGAGTGTATGGGTTTACTTATTAGTTTGGGTTTTGAGGTTATTTTTTGGTAAAATATATTGGTCTAAGTCCAATTTGTTTAGCCGCATGATGTGAAGTAGCTTGGTAAGAATTGAATTATCATGTTTAACATATATAAATAAATTTAAGCCAAGTTTTATTTATTTTTCACTAAAGAACCGGTAGAAACATTTATAGGAGATTTTCCCATGTTAAATGCTTGGAAATGTAAAAATAAAAGAACGGTATCCAAGAAGCACAACCTAATATACTCCGTAATAGTTATGACGACCCTTCAATTAACCTCCTAAATTTACGTCACATGAAAGCATGCGTTTGAAAAATATATATTGGTCCAAGCCTTTTGGAGAAATGAAAAACAAACCAATAATGAAAATAAATGGGTAAAAAGCCTAACTTTTTTGTTAACATAAACTAACCGGTGCTTAAGTGTAAATAAATTTATTTAGAATTATATTAAAATTGATTTAACCGGTGTTAGAATAGATCCTTTAATGCGGGCAAGAATATACATTTTAGTTCTATATCTTAGCCTCTTAGGCAACCTCTGTCTCGGAAACTATTCGTAATCTTTGGTAATACTTCTTTCGTCTCTGTTATGTGTTTACTTTTAATTTTAGTACAAAAACTAATGCGGGCCAGAATATACATTTTAATTTTAGTACAAAAACAAATGAACGAGATGAATGGAATGAGTTGTTTTAATGGAAGTCTATTAAGATTTACGGGCTCATAATACCTTATAAATAGAGGACAAGTCGGTGATAGGTCAATTTTTAACAAATCTATAACTAATATATTTACATCTTCACAATTTTGTATTGTGGATGTTTGCACAATATTAGCATAATACGTTATATACTAGTTTTACACCCGTGCAAAATATGCACGGGCTTTAAATTCTAACATTCAATATATGTTAAGAAATATGAATATAGATTTTCATGTAATAATCAAATAACACGATGTATAGTAATAATAACATTGTTAAAGATTAAGCTCGTGCGGATAGAATTGCACGGTATTAAATATTCAACAACTTGAGTAAAAAATTTATAACAAAAATATATCATATAAATTTAGATAGTTCAGTAGTCAGATATGAATTTGTACGGAATATTAGATGGTGCCAAAGTTCAAACAAAAATATATCATATAAATAATTTAGAATTAAGTTTTATAAAATGAATTACAACTAAAATTGAAAAAAATATATTAATTAAAAAAATTGATTTAAAAGCAAAAATATTTGATAGAATCCTAACATAATTTTAATATTACGATTTGACATATATAAAGAGTAACTGAAATTAAAACAACTAGTTTTTGAATCCGTGTACTGCACGGGTGGTTACGGAAAGTATTATTAAAAGTAAAAACTTACGTTTTTTTATTAAGTAAGTTAATAATTTTTTTAAAAAATTTTTTGTCTACCCATACACTTTTGATAAGTTTATTTTGCTTAATTTTATTCGTAGTACTCTGTTTTTTTCGCTCGATTTTTAACTTATAATAAGAGGTGAAATATGAGATTAGATATAAATTATTGTAAACTTCATAACGTGTTTATCTACGCAATATACATTTAATTTTACACATCATTATACACTTATTTTCATATAATTACCCCTCTTATTTGTTATCCTCGCTCTAACTTCTCTACATTGTCTCTCATTTTCTCTCCCACCCCACCATCACCTTAACGTATGGAAGCAGCGCTCGCCATCACTAACCGACTACATCAAGACCACCTTAGCAGTCCCTCCACCGCATTATGACCACACCCAAAACCTTGGACTGCGACATCCATCTCAACCCCGACTATCTAAGCACCCCCCTACAACTAACTATCACCCTTCAATCCATATCCTACGTACCACAACACCACTACCCTACTCTTTATTGCCTCCATCATTCCCTACGTCCCCACCATACCTTCATATCTAAAAAAATTGTGATTTCGCTTAATGTCATCAAAATTTAAAACGAAAGTAAAGTCAAACACTCTATTTTAAATAGTTAGTTTTGTGCAAAGTAACTGATAAAAACGATTTTTTAACACGTATCTAAATAAGACTCGATTTTTAAATGACTTACCCCGTTAATTATACATCAAAAACACAATGGAATGCTGAAATGAACGACCCAATCAGATTTAACTCATATATATGACATAAGTAGAAGTTATGACACGTGATATGGGAAACAAATAGACAGGAAATTTGCATGGACTCTAAGACGTTAACAAATAACTATGTCATCTTAAAGACAGTTTTTACTCAAAGAAATTAAAAGAATTCAATTCAAACCACTCTTAAACCCGCGTACCATATATACAGACTGTTTCAAAATTGTAAAATCAAATTAGTTATTAATTATTGTGACAGAGTTACCGATTACTATAAGTAGATCGATCAAAAGTTTACTACGCTCGATAGACCCGTATCAGCAAAGGTTGACCCATAAATCAAAGCCCAAACTCGAAATGATTATGTAATCTAGTGTTAAACGACACAACTTGTTTTTGAGCCGAAAAATATTAGTACACAAAATTGCTTCTTCATTATCCAATATATCCGTGTTAAATGACATTTATTACAAAATGATGATTCGATATGAAGAACAAAACTAATATGATTGAACTCTAACTGACCCGATCAAAGTTTGTCTCTAACCGTGACAATGCTTACTCTTAAGAATTTATATTATTGACACCATTTTACGACTTTTTAAGTAACTCCGACATGCTCTCGATTAACTGCCCCTAAGCCGCATGGTCGAGACTAAGGGAGATCATCTTGATTGAAATGATAGCTTTTCTGTCTAATGCAAATCGAAGCGCTCCCATTTGCGTGCTACTTTGCCTAGATATCATTGGATACATATCCTCTTAAATTAAGTTTTCGTTTGATATTCAGCTATGTTAGGCCTAGTAAGGCGATATTGAAACAAAAAGAATATCGTCCTCGTTACTTTGTCATTCCTCCCTCTATTTGTAGCGAGAATTTATAAGGTTATTTAGTTTCTTTCTTGATTTTCAAAACCTAACATCGTAAAGAATATATTAGTATTTAAGCCTCCGTCTAAATGTATAGTGAGACAAACATACAACCACCGATATTAATGAATAGAAATGAGGAGTAATAATTACCTCCTCCTCTGTATAGAAATAATCATTCATCTCTTACCTCATCTTTTCATCCTTCACAACTACCACTAATAACCAATCTTTTTCTATTTTTTCTTGTTTTAACTCACATTACTATTAAAAGTAAAAGGATTATTAACCTCTTCTTCCTCCAACCTTTTATTCAACCTTCTCTTCTTAATGGTATTTAAGTTATTGTGAAAGAAAAAGGTCAAAAATATAAGGCAGATAACAATTCTCCAAAATGACTTATAAAATAAACAATTCATCTTGAATAAAATAATGTTTCTTAAACTACAAATGTTTTTTTAACAATCATTAATAATACAAAACAAAATCAAAAGACACCACCAACTCTTATTGCTTGTGTCATAATGAACTCGTGTGTTTTTTTTTTGTGTAATTTAGACTTTTAACCTCATCATTCAATGTTTTTACATTTAATAAAAACTCGTACAAAGGAAAAAAAAATCTTCTACAAACCGGTTCATTCGACATACTTTCCGTCCCGACTAATTGTTTACCGATTTCATTTTAAAGCGTCCTAATCAATTGTTTATCTTTTTATACTTGTCATTTAGGCCTCGTTTGGTAAGCAGAATATTGAAAGAAATTAGTAGATTCCTAAACATGGATCAACTCTATTATTTCTAGCAACATTACAATACTATACCTTAAACAACTTATGAAGAGATAGATCAAAGATGTATGAACAAACCTCGGCAACTTTAGTTGAGTCAAGACATTAAATAAAACTATTGCGATGATCCAAATGTATGCTCATTAACATATATAGTTTGCGGAATATTACAGAGTATGAATTTATAGCGTCAAGTTATCAGCAACTTATCATGGATGCAAAATGGATGTGCATTAAAAATAGCTTCATAAACCCTAGATAGGACGGTCACTCGATAAGACGATCATTTTCTGTAAAATTCATTCACCTTGCTACAATAAAAGTTCGATTTTTCGAAGAAATAAACCATTTTATAATTCAAAATGGCCTTACACAATAACTATTTATGATAAAGTATATTTATGATAAATAATTAAAATACTCCGTAATTTATTATCATGATGCCATGATTTAATTATTGACCATTGCATATTTTAGTTATGGAAATAATGATACATTGAGTGAGATTTATTAGGCTAACATTCTTGTTATCATGATGCCATGATTTAATTATTGACCATTGCATATTTTAGTTATGGAAATAATGATGACATTGAGTGAGATTTATTAGGCTAACATTCTTGTTTTAACACATCCGAGATTCTTGCCATTTATTGCCAGGACTTTGTAACTTTTAACATAATTTGCGTAGTAGCATTTATATTGACACGTGGCATTGTGAATATGCAAACGACATGTGACACTGGCTTCAGCTTTAGTATTATATATGATATGATATGATATGATATATGATAATACACTAAAATTGACGTCCATGCTGGAACAAACTGCAAAAGTTCACAAATTCTCATTTAAGACGGACACATCCGCCTTATTCTTAAGACGTATTTTCTTGTTTGATTTACACACAACATAAATTTAACTACTTATTCTGGATGATAATGAATATGCATTGTTAACAATCAGGTTGAAAGTCAAGAGCATGATTTTTTGAAGTTTTGATTAATTTTTTGAAATCGTAATTTATTATTTTGTAATTTTTATTTCATGGTTTTTAACATATGTCTATATTTTAGTTCATTATAATTTATCTATGTACATTTTAACTTATGAATTACATCTTAGCATTATAACATATGGAAAGCTTTATAACTTGTAAATTGCATATTCTTGAAGAAAATAGAAATTAATTCCCATGAAAAAAGGAACCCACGTTAAAGTTGGGAATTCAATATAAAGAAGATTTATTTTTTGAAATTTTTAGTGTGAAATTTTTTCCTAGTTTAATATCATAGATTATTTATAAATCAAAAAAAAAATTCATTTATAAATTAGTTTTTTATTCATAGATTAAAATCAAATAGTTTAAAAAAAAATAGATTTGTATAGAATGAATAATTAATTAGCATAGTAGAGGTAGAGAGGGAAGAGAATAATTAAATAGTAGGAAAGATAGTGGGCGGGATCAGGTGCTTATTTATTCCTTAAATTCATCGACCAATAGAAACATCCAAAATGATTCCGCTTTTATATAAAGTAGATTGTACCCTCTCCAATCCAGTCAAATCCAATATCCTCTTTGGCATTACCACATTCTTTAATGAAAAGTTTCTTTATTGTATTTTGTGGAGATATTTTTTTGAAATAACTAGGAAACACTAGATTGAATTAATTGGAAATTATGTAGGGTAGTTAAAATGCCATTGTTATAAATATCATAAATTGAAGCTGATAGTTATGTAAACAAATTTATCACATAAGAAAAAGGCACATTTGATTGGATTGTCCAAACAAATTTATCACATAAGAATCAACCGCACCATTTGTAATACCAAAGAGCGGAAAACGAAAAAATATTTTTATAGTGCAAATAATATGTAAAGGCATGCATTTCTAATAAATTATTTTTATATAATATTTCTCGTTACACAAACCAACTAATTTGCAACCTATTTACATTGCCCCAAACAACTACTCGTATAAATGGGAAATTTCGGGCCAACCAAACATTGAAAATAGAAGTCTAATTTCAACTTTCGGAAATACTCTTTTTTTTATTAATTAGTTTCAAAATCATAATTATAACTTCAACAAAAAAACCGCCTTTAGCTATAGTAAAAAACAATACAATAATTTTGATAATTCTTAACTTCGCCTAAATCTATTAATTGTTACATATGCTTTGTTATATAGGAAAAAGTGTATATTTCTTGTAATTTTATTTTAAACAGGCGTGATTAGATTTATTTTCTGAACCCATTTTCTTACAATTTGTTAATAACCTTTATGATATTCATTTAGTTATAATTATGAAAAAAATTCTACGCCAATCTACAGTTGTATTCCTTAATTTAACAAAAAAAAATTACTAATTTAGTCTTGTTTGTTAAAAATTTACGTGTAAAATTTATAGTTTAATATCTAATCCTAGTGGTCTTCGTGCTTGAAATTGGTTACGATACGGAACCTAACATATGGATGCACTTAATTTTAGATAATTATATATTAAATAATAAAAAAAATTAATAGGTCTTCCTTAAGACGGATGTATCCGTTTTATGAATAAAACGGGTTAAACAATCCTCCACTTGTATAGATGAGGCAAGCCTTTTACTAATCTCAATGCATCTTAAATGGGAATTTGTGAAAAAATTTAAACTATGAGATTTCACTACACCTATTAAGTTTTAAACTATGCCAGCAGCCAAATTGTAATTGGAGATAAATTAACTGAGCAATGAATTAAACGACTTTTCATTCGACAAATTAATCCATTTTTATTGGTAACTGAATTTAGCTAAAAGAATTAATTGGAAGATGCCACAAAAGAATTAATTAGAAGATGTCGCCATACAAAAACTTCACAATCAACCGTGTCGCCTAAAAATATACGCAAATTACCTATAACAATTATTTTATAAAACTATATTATATAATTGTATATAATTCTGAAAAATAAATATATGTATATGAAATGTAAATTTAAAATTGCCAAAAATGCAAAATGTTTTTAGAGCTTTAGTGTGGGAGAATAAATTGATTCTTCTTTTCTCAAGAGGGCACACCACTAATGCAAATATCATACTTTTTTGATGATGTGGGTTAAGGAGATTGCTTTAAATGTTCTTGTTTAATAAAAGTAAGATCATTTTTAATTATTATTCAATTTTATATTATACGTACATCTTTTTTTACTTTTTGTATAATTTTTCCATCAGTTTACATTGAGCGAGTCTTTCAATAAGTAAAATTGTAAGGTAAAATATATTTGGTTAATTTCATAAATTTCACCCAATTAATTATATCAGGTATATTTTGTTAATAAAATCTTTAATAATTTTCGTAAAGACATCCCCGTGCAATTTTGCACGGGGTTAAAACTAGTTATAGGATAAAAAGTAATGTTTTTTTTTAACATAAGAGGGGCGAACCCTGAATTCTAACTTGCTATTACACGGGGAATAGCTACCCCAAGAATGTCTTTTCGCAAAATAGATCGTAATTCCATGGACGGAACATCAATAATGGTAGGATTTAGTTCGGAAATGACACCCCGATTGACAAGCCAATCAGTTGCTCGATTAGACTCACGATATTTATGCTCCATCATTACTAAATCGTTCATTTCCTTAATAAGGATCTTGCACATTCTTACCCCCGATTTTAGGCTATTACTAACCAAAAAGGAATGCTAAGATGTTTTTTTTAATGCATTTTATATAGAGCCTTGGATAAAACTAACAAGACACATCCAATTTACATAGCTAGGGAGAATTGTAAATAAACTATTACCTAGAGCCTATATTTTTGAACGATAATTCTATGCTATTAATTTCCTTTCCTTTTATGGCCTATTTATCTTTAAACAAGAAGACGGGGATGTTGTTTTTTCTTAGAATACGTTCCAGTTTTGAATTGTAAAATGAAATTTCTTTCTTCGTGTTTAAACGTTATCAAAGGGAAAGATATGGGGGATAAAAAATGAGGGGAAAGAGGGGGAGGTTGGGATAGGGAAAAGGTGAAGGATGCAGGCGATAATAAAGGAAAGGATAAGGAGGAGAAATTAAAAAAGAAGGGAAAGATCAGAGTTAATAATTCAAGGACATCGGGTAGAAGGAGTATTATGAGAGAAAGTGTAGAGGAAATGAAAGGTACGTAAGAGGATAAGGGAAGTGATTATAATGAAAAATAAAAATATCATTAAAACATCTTGACAAATTTGAAGTATTTGTCCATGAACATTTTCCGAGACATGTCGGTGTAGCTTGAGAATAAGCGTCACTAAGCGTGTCGTGTTTACGTTAGTCGGTGGTCATTTTGTCTTCTCATATTGTTATCAAGTTTTTTTTGGTTTGTTTACCAAAAAACCTGTCTATGCCTTAGTGGCGCTATTATTCCCGCCTTCCATTTTCCGGCAATAGTGGGCTCACATCTGTGGTTTATAGAAATATTGTCGCTTGTGTAATAAAAAGTCCCCCTTACAGGCACACAAAATGGTTTCTTAGGAACACTCATTCCCTTAGGAATAGTGTTCTAACGTTGCCTTCCACACCATTGATTTTTATCCTAACGACCTCAGCAATCCAATTTCCTCACACTCTCATCTACAACCTTTTACTTTATGTTTTACCAATATTGTGCCACAAGTGTTTTACGTTAACGCTTTCTTTTTCGCATATAGCTACCATATTGTAGAGTGTCTTCTAAAAAGTACGTGTAATCAAGATAATCTACTTTTATAAATCAAATTATATTAGCAGATATTGTTTAGTGAATTTGAGGTGTCGCGCCCGAGCAACAACTAGTTTAAAAAAGGATTATGTTGTCCTATTGAACCTTAACATTGTTCGGGCTGAAGTGATGGTAGAGTATAGGGTTATCTTATCTATGGTTTTTTTTGCTACTCCCTCTGTCCCGATCAATTGTTGTCCTTTGTTTTTTGGACAATATTCATTAAGGGAGAGAATCGTCAAAATAATTTCTAATGCATAACACAAATTATAGTCATGAGAGACTTTGTTTGATTCGTCTTAATAAATACGTTAAGATTATCAAAATTTTATTATAATTTTCCAACTTATGTAGTAAAAGATATTATCAAAATGAAATACACGTTAACAAACGTGTAAAAGGTAAAAGATAACAATTGACTGAGATAGAGAGAATATTATTTTTAATTGATCACACTTGTATATGTTCCTGCTTTTAACGTACGTACAATGTCCATTAGTTCTACATGTTCACTTTAGTTAAAGGTAAATGAGCTTTAGATCCCCTTGGGTAATGAATTGGCATTCATTGTTACGGTTCATGTCCTTTTGCATCAATTGTATGCATATAGTGTATCAAAAATTCTCGTTTGTGACGGACTGACCCGTCACAAGACGGGTCAAATCCCTCTCACAAAGAACAAGTGGGGTGCAAATGGAGCCCTCCACTTACCTTGCCACTTGCTTTTTGTGAGAGGAATTTGACCCGTCGCAAGCTTGCGACGGGTCGCCCCGTCACAAGCAAGACTTATTGATAATGTATAGGATAACTTGGTTTTACAGTTAAAACTTTTACCGGGAAACTTATTTAGGCTCATATCACACATTTTTTTACCACCAGTTCTCCCTTGCCTTGCTAACAAAACATCTCTCTCGAATTGGGGAGTGGAACTATGGAAGAAGTGCTAGGCAAGTCCTTAATTAACAATAACACGCAATATGAAGGGTGCAACACATATAAAAAGTGGTCAAAAGCATCGGAGACAACAACTTAACACATAACAATGACAACACTTAAAGTGCGAATGGATAATACAGTTGAGTTAAAAAAGGCACGTTAATAACTGAAAAAAGGACAATGTGACTCGGTGTAAACAAAACCAACGCCCAACAATACCCCGTGAATTTCACGGTCAATGGAAATAATTCCAGGTCAAATAACATCTACATGCTACAAAAAAAATTCATTTGTAATTTTATAAGCTTATTTTATCTACTCAAGTAGAAATTATTTGACCCGTTAAAAGTTTATGATGGATATATCTGTCATAAGGGAGACTGGCAGAATCTTAAAGATGTAAGTCTAGGCCTGGCAAAATGGGTAAGCCTCGAATGACCAGACCTGAAAAGGCTGACCCAAAACCCGAAAGTGATCTGAACTTGCTCTACCCGATTTAACACAACCAACCCAGACCCGACCTGAACCTTAGTTGACCCAACCCGAGATTACCCAACTTGAAAAGACCCGACACATAACTGACCCGATTCAAAATGACTTAAAGTGATTTAGCCATTAATCCGAAAACGACCCGACCCAAAATGACACATGCCCGAGAGTGATACGACCCAAAATGACCTAACAACGTGTCACCTGAAATCGACCCAATACCCAAAATAACCCAACTTTATCTGAAGTATATGTTTGACCCGACCCATATCCAACCCGAATAACCCATTTTGTGAGGTCTAGATATAACTATGGGTTGACAAAATATGAAGATAGAAATTAGTACTTTCTGTGTTGGGTAAAAGGGAGGTCCAAATTATTTATTAACAAGGATGTAAGAAGAAACACCTTATAATACAACCCCGGTTGGAGGGTAATTATTAATGAATGTTATTGTAGAACCCAATAATTGCTAGTCAGTTGTGGACAATTTACAAACTACTATTAATTTTTCTCGATTAATTATTGACCTCAGAATTGCCTGACCCAAAATAACCTGATCCATTTAACCTGAAAATGACCAGACCAACAAACCTAGAATAGTCCGGAAATAACCCGACCCAAAATATGATACACTCTTATTGACCCGATCCAAACCTAATTCGACTGTGACTCCTGTTTACCGGCTCCAGCAATTTTTATGACAACCTATAATTGTTGGACTTATTGGTCCGAGATAAAACGATGCCCATTATGAGTAACTTAGGTTGGTTTTGATAGATAACAATATTTCGGATGGGTAGATTACTTGCCTAATTAGCGGGTTGAATATAATTCGTAATTCACGGGTGTAATTGTCTACTACGTGATTAACAGGTTAAAGTTTTTCAATAAGTCTCTTAAGACGGATATACCCGCCTTAAGTTAAAACGGGTCAAGTAGTATCCTACTTATATGGATAAGACAAAAATGAAATGTCTAGGGAAAAACAAGATGTTTGTTCTATCTATACAAATGCGTCATTATATGACCCGTCTTAACCTTAAGACTGATATTTCCGTCTAAAATAAGAATTTGTGAAAGTTTTTATCTATGAGCTGACCAACTGGCATTAACAAGTTTACTTTTTATGGGCTGATGTCAAATACTTATTATGCAATGGTATCAATACAAAACTTCAACTACTCTCTAAGATTTAGGCATAATATAGTTAGAAGCAAACGAAGAATTAGGCCTAAGATAGAAGCAATACAAAGTTAAAAATTAAACACAAGAATAATTAGAAGAAATTTGATTTAAAAACTAAACATAGAATCAAACCTAGCTTAGGTTAGAAGTAATACAAAGCTAAAAATTAAATCCAAGGAATAGTTTGAAAACTAACACATGGAATCAATGATTAGGATAAACTTGAATTGAAAACTAAGCAAGGAATTGCTTTACATTTACATACTATTGATTCTAACAATTACTCCACTATAAAATCCAATAATTGCCTCAAGTTTAGTACACACAAAAATTTAATCTACATCAATAAAAAAACGGAGTTTATTTTCGCAGTACATTTTTTACTCATATCAGTACTTTTTGTACCAAACTTTCCATTTGTATACCCTTAACTAAAAAAATCATCTAATTCTCTCTACCTTTTCTTTATTGTTAAATCTTTAAACTACGACATCTTCAGAATTTTCAATTATGAATGATTATTTAAGTATAGAACAAATATTTAACTCATTAATCCATTACTAATAATTAAATTGACTCTTTGTTATAATTTTGTATTGTTTTAATTAGGGTTTATGTTAAAATTACTTTCCATTTGCCATCGGCGAGAAAGCCGATAGAGGTGGTAGTTGGTGGCCGTTCGATGGAACCACATAGGATAGGGAGAGTTGCGGAAAGTGAGAGCCTGAGAGGTCGTGAGAGTGCAAAAATTAGTAAATTACTCAACAGTAGTAAACAAATGTACTCATCAATTAGGACGAGAGAGGTGCAAAAGATGTAAGTACACAATCCCCCACCTTGATAATTATTATTAAGAACAAGCAGTAGTACAAGTACATAGTGGAGCAAAAGTTACTACACAAGTAAGTAGTACACACTACACAGTGTAACCAATCCCCCACCAGTCCAACACCACCGCTGGCGACCTAGTCAGCCAGTAAATCCCTCCCCAATGTCGACAACAACTGCCGGAAATAGGGTATGTGAAAATAGAGGGGAATGAGTATTTGAAATTAGAGAAAATAGATTAGAGAGAAATGGGAAGGGAAAATGAAAGGGGTATAATTGTCAACAGTGTACTATAATGAGTAAAATATGTACTGCGAAAATCAAGACCCTAAAAAAAACAGTTGGAGTCTTAGATTTATTTTCTGCCTTTCTAATCATTTGCAACAACTACTTAGCAAAAAAAAACCGGTTTTTCAATCACATAATAATGACCTGTCGCCCTACCACAATGTCGGAATGTGTATTTCCGCACATCCAAGACATACTAGACTAAACAACTCACTTGTTAATGGACGAACTAAATCTGGACAGTCTGTTCTTGGTCCATCGAGCGAGGCGTATGCAAAGACGTGGGACGGAAGGGGTGAACCTATTCTTTCGTCTTGTAAGATTAGCTCACAACTCCAATGTGAACGGGTCGTTTCTTGGAAAACTTTAATATCCTCAACGGAAGATGCAAATTTGTGGACCCACATGTATCTTAGAGAAGTAAGCTTTCTTGCTGCAATCACTAAGCCATGCGCGATGAACCGACAATCCTTGATTTCAAACTTTTCGAGGCTTGGGTATCCCGTAGAAATTGTAATTAAAGCCGTCTCGGTTTCATCAATACGACCTAGCATCAATGGCGCCGACGTTGAGGGAGTTTTGCGGGCTTCATTGTCTGTGAACCTAAGATATGATAATATTGCATTGTCGGCTCAATTGGCTTGTGTCGGTATGGAATTCGTTTAAAAGAGTTCATCTCCCGATGGCTTTTCTGTTTGTAAACTCATTGCAAAGCTTTGATTTACGGAATGCGTCACTTTGTCGTCATGGCCATTGTGACATCATTTCTAGATGTCCCAATTTACAAATTTTGGAGGTACTTATAAGATACACTTCTTTTCTACATATTCATAATCTTGTTTTTAATCATATTTTTGGTCTTAATTACATCGGCCAATACAGTCAAAATATAAAGTCATTGATGCTAGGTGGTATTGGTGAAACCGACACGACTTTAATTACAATTTTCACGGGATGCCCAAGCCTCGAAAAGCTTGAAATCAAGGATTGTCGGTTTACCGCTCATGGCTTAGTGATTGCAGCAACAAAGCTTACTTCTCTAAGATACATGTGGGTCCACAAATTTGCATCTTCCGTTGAGGATATTAAAATTTTCCAAGAAACGACCCGTCCACATTGGAGTTGTGAGCTAATCTTACAAGACGAAATAATAGGTTCACCCCTTCCGTCCCACGTCTTTGCATACGCCTCGCTCGATGGACCAAGAACAGACTGTCCAGACTTAGTTCGTCCATTAACAAGTGAGTTGTAATTGTAATGTATAAAATTGTAAATACCGCGCATTGTGCGGGATCTAAACTAGTTTACAATAATGGTTAAAAAAATAAAATTAACCATGGACACAAAAAGAAAAAAAAATAACTTCAATAAGGGTAGAAACCATACTCAATAACATTCCAGATAAGTTAATTTAATAATTTTGCAATTACTTTAAAAGTATGTTTAAACAAATCCTGTGATTTTTCACGAGAACAAAAACTAGTTGTTACTAATAAATAAGGGTTGAAGCTTGGACAATTTCTTATAACATTAATGCCTTGCTAATATGTCATATTTTCTTGATTATTTAATGTGATACATTTACTTATATACTCTAGCATATAAGAGTAGTGATTAAACATATACGAGATATTACAAAAAAAAACTAAAAATCTATTTTTTTTATTAAGTATTATAACACAGTTTTGAAAATATTCTATATAAAGTAGAAAAGTTTCTTTGATTTTGCTCAATATGATTAAGTATATTAAAAAGATAAATAAGTTGATATTTAACACTTTTAACAAATTATTTTTAAGCCCTCATAATGTCCAAATTATGCACATGCCCCTACATTTGACTAATTAATTTGTAAGTGTTATATACTATAGATACATTAGTTCATGGATTATACATCGGAGATAATACATCTGATAAAGTATTTTCGGAGTTTTATTATAAACTTTTTGAGTTTTATTTTATATATTCTGAGTTTTACTATAAAGTTTTTGAGCTTGTTTATTTAAATATTACGCTAAAAAATATTAACATTGCTCAAAAACTATACCTAAAGATAAAATTAATTTTGAGTTTGCCATAAAAAAATTATTATATAACTTATTAATTTTAAATACTCCGAAAAAATATAAGGAAACTAAAAAACTAGCAAAGATGTGAGGTAATACATCCGATGTATAATCCTTCTTCCCATACACATGTATGCCAAACATAATAAAAGTGAATCAAATTTATCTCAAGATATAAAGATTCAAAGCTTAGAGTGTATATTATCGACAGCTTAACTTTCACTTCTCAGCCCCATAAGTTTCATGTACGATTTGATATGAGACAATTCTAATGGTAGTATGCTTTGCAATACGACAACAAGTCCCGCTTGATCAACTTTTTTTTTTTGGTAAACTGTAAAGCTTGATATATCTTCATAGGTGTTTAGCTTGATCAGCTTCATGTGGCTACTATGAGCGTAGCAAAAACAATAGAGGATTACAGATTCTTAAATATGATCATGATAGTTGATAAACTTATTTCTAATATAACAACAAACTTAATGTATATATAAACCTTTTAGAATGTGTAATTTTTTTTTTGTGTAGACCATTCGGTTTAATCCGGATTCAAGCCGGATAGGAGAATTTGTAAATTTATGAAATTATATATTAGTGTATTATGTGAACTTTTTACGAATTATATCTTAGAACATTGTAACTTCTTATGTGATTATTATTTCTCTATGTTTTAAATTTACATTTTCTTAAGTATCATTAATTAAGATGTTTTTTTTATAACGGACTTCTCAAGCGAAAAATTTACGAACTTAACCTTATTAGTTTAATTGAAACAAAGTTCTTATCAATTTTATTATGAAAACTCTCAAATACTCATGGAGTTAGTTTATAACTTTCAGTTATATATTGCCTTTATTTAGCGATTTAGAACTTTAGCATTATAGAATACATTGCAAATATTTTAAGATCTATTATTATATTGACATTGACATGACATGTGGTGGATTAAACTAATTGATCGAGTAAACTGCCACATAAAAAGAAAGAAAGAGAGAGAAAGAAAGAGGAAGAGAGAGAGAGATGGGAAATAATACAGAAAAAATGAAGGGTTTAATGGTATTAATCTGGATAACTAATTTATTGCACTTAAGTATGGCTATTTGGCTAAACCTTCCTAAATCTGGTACAAAATGTGTTTCCGAAGAAATTCATCCCAATGTTGTTGTTTTAGCCGATTACTATGTCATTTCTGATGAACACACTTCTCAAGAACCCACCATTTCCCTCAAGGTTACTATTTTCCCCCCTTTTCTTTTCTCTCGTTTTCTTGCATGTTTCTCATCTTTATTATTTATTAACGGTTTTTCTAACATGTTAATACTACTTATAAGGAAACTTTAACAATAAATATGACATTGGAATTTGAAAAAGTGCTCAAATATTTTAATTTCCTGTCATATTTATTGTTAAAGTTTCCTTATAAGTATTATTAACATGTGCCTTCAGGGCACAGGTTAGAAAAACCGATTTACTAATTATACTTATTGAATCATATTTATTCCTAAATTTTGTCACATCTATGCAAGCAATATAAATTTCCTCTCTTGGACTTAAGAGGGTGTTATGCCATCTACTAACATACTCTCTCCATTCGTTACATTTTCATTCGTTTGATTAAAATACGTCATATATATTGAGCAAACGTGTGGAATTAAAATGAATGGAGTACTATATATGGTTATATATATCACAATAAATTGTATTTTCTAAGGAAGTTAGATTTTGAGAACGAACAAGAATTTTGACACTGAGCAAATATAACCATATAATATGTTGTGCTTTCCATTAGGTAGTAATTAAAAAAAAATCTTATTTAGTACTCTTCTTATTTTTGGTACACTGGTATGGTAAACTTATTTGTCGAGATGAATAAGAAGGTATTTGAAATGAAATATTCATGTCATGTTAAGCTTTTATAATAGGAATTCAGCTATGGTGATATATGATTTTCCTTGAGCTTGTATTGCCAGTGTTTAGAAATATTGATTACTGATAGCTTACTAGAGTGTTTTGGTTTTTTTGGCTTCTTAGTACTCTATCGTTCAATTTAGGTCGGTTAATTAATACTCTCTCATACTCACTCATTTCTTCCCATTTCCTTTTTGTACAAGAATTAAGAAAATGAATTTGGACCACACAAAACACACTACCCCACACATAAATGATTTTGGACCACACAAAATACACAACCCCACAACCAAAAAAGGAAAGAGAGAAGAAAACCCGACTTACCAAATAAAGAAATAAGGAAGAAATGAAAGAATAGGAGGGAGTAGTTTTTTTCATGGCGCATATAGGTCAAGGTTGTCCCATTTTTTCATATGAGTAAATTGAAAACATCTTTATATTGCACGGAGGACACAACAATCCTCTTTATTGTTCTTCGAGCGCGTGCTATTAAAACATTATGTTTTTGATAGTGATGTTGATGGAGTAAGTAGTTTGGCGTGGCTGATTGCCTGCGTAGCGAGTTTTATGCCACAAAATAATTCTCCCGGAGCTAGCTATAGTGGTGTTTTATGCAGAGTTTTTAATTTAATGTACAATATCTTCTCTAGAAAGTCTGTTGATACAATTTACAATCATGTACGTGTTTGAAGAAGGCAAGCTTAAGCCAATATCTTCTAATTAACTCATTTTTTTAAAATTTAAAACAACCAAACAACCATAAAAAACTACAATTTATGTGATTTTGAAATCCCATAAATTGAGTGAGTTAACAAAGTTTATTCGGGAATGTGAAATATGGGTGAGTTAACAATGACATTCCTAATATCATATTCTTCGTTCAGGAATAGGCTCGTAATGTTTATTGACATGAATGTTGTTATTGTTAATTTGCAATTTAGATTCTCTAAAGTTTCTCTTCTCCAAATTTTCTGTAAGCGGTTCAAATTTCATCTTGAAACGATCTAACGAGTTCAACTTCAAGTAATTGATGTGTAGGAGAAATAATATACGGAGTATTAAAATGAAACTATTAGAAAAAAAAAAGTACGCTTTCTTTCAAGGAAATTGAGAGGAACATAACCCGTTAATTTGTTATTATTGTTATCTGTTATATGTCTATTAATTAGAATGTGCTTGTTTTAACACTCATTAGGTAACATCACCATTTGGAAACAATCTTCATCAGAGTGGGAATGTAACACATGGCCAGTTTGCGTTCACAACCCATGAAGCTGGCAATTATTTGGCTTGTTTATGGGTGGATGGTAATAGTCCGAAAAGTTCAGAAGTGAGCGTCAATCTTGATTGGAGAACTGGAGTTGCTGCAAAGGATTGGGATTTAGTTGCAAGGAAGGAGAAGATTGAGGTAAGGACATTAAATTTTGTTTTTAGTATCATATGTAGGCCTAATTTTATTAAATCATTATTGGCAATTCATTTTCAGAGTCTTTCCCCGGTTAAGGGTGTTGTTTTGTGGCATCAATAAGATGCTTAGATTCTTTGGAAAAAAAATATAGATACTTGAAGTTAACAGCATGAGGGAACTACACGAGACGATCGTGGTATCAACTGTCACGGCCAGATTCTGTATGAAGATATTGTGTCAATAATCTTTAAATCTGTGCAAAATGATTGTTTTTCAGTGTCGCGGCCTTTAGAACGGTGAAGCCTATGAAAGTGTTGTGTCTACACATTGTCGATATTGTAGTAGAACTCTCATGACCAAGCAACAGTAGTTTACAATGACAATATTCTAAACAATTTGATGCTTACGGGTTATCCTTCGGCATGAATCAAAATCTAATTCTTAGTCAAGACCTTATGCCACTATGCCAGTCTCTTCCGCCAAGTTTAAGGAGGAACTTATACCATTAGTAGTCTTTATTTAGCTCTAGTTTATGTAGTTTTAGCCTAGGTTAAGGAGGAACTTATACCATTAGTAGGCCATTCAATTAGCGTAATTTTTTCTTATGTTTGTAGTATGATAATGTTTTTTTTTTATTTCTTAATTGAGTTTATTTTTCATTGGTGTCAGGGAATTGAACTTGAGCTTAGGAAACTTGAGGGAGCAGTGGAAGCAATTCATGAGAATCTATTGTATCTTAAGACCAAGTAATGAGCTCATTTGAAACAGTTTTGAACATTAGTAAATTTTCGGAATCATAGTAGTCGATAGTATTTAAGTATCTTACTTTTATGTTTAAAGTATCAATAAATTTGGTCGCAGGGAAGCTGAGATGAGAACACTGAGTGAAATAACAAATGCTAGGGTGGCACTATGCAGCATCATGTCTTTAGCCCTTTGCATTACGGTTTCCGGGTTGCAGTTATTGTACTTGAAGCGCTATTTCCACAAGAAGAAGTTAATTTAGATGTGTATTTCGTTTGCAATTATGGCAAGGGGATGATTATGCTTGAAAATCCAAAATTCTTACTAATCCACGATGCTCAAATTTCTTTTAGTATCCATCGTTGATCTATTTCCTCGGTCGTCTTTGTACGAGTATATATAGTTTTTACGACCTCCGCATGTATGACCGCATTGTCAACCTCTCCAGTATGTTATTTGTAGTGAATTATGAGTTCTACTCAATGTGCCTATCCTTTTTTAAATTAAGTAGGAATGTAGGATGGTGGTGTGTTTCCTCCATTGAATACATTTACTTAAATGGGTTCCATATAAATAAGGGACTTATGTTCATTCTACTGACAAACAAAACATTAGTTAGACTTCTTTAAAAGTCACACCATTTCACATAAGATAAACAAAACGATGACAGTACTTAAACACTTGCGGGCCAAAACGTGTGATCATGTACCCTACGTCAAACCAATTTGACTTACATCTAGTCTCACACTCCCACACCACATAAGCTCTGAGACATGTCTCAGAATTACTCGTACTTTGTAATACCCGTTATTTAAGATAAGGTCACTCGATTGAGTGGGTCGTCGGTTGCTTGATCGAGTAATTTTTGTGGAGAATGAAGTTGGATACTATTTTATTTGCACTCAATCGAGTAGAGTTGGGACTCGATCAAGTTTGGGTCACTCGATCGAGTCATGTCTGTGATTTAATGCTTGAGAATTTGTCGTAAGTTTTGAGTCATTATTATTATTTATTTTATTTTATTATAAGATGCGCACAACTTTCATTAAAATAAAATGAAAAGTTTACATAAAGTTGGTGGGGAAGCGAGAGACAATCTGGGCCCCCACCCCCTTAGCTATAGCATTCCTCAGTCGACACTGGCACACATGAGCCACACGAGCAAACGGGTGGTCAACGCGCACCGGCAATCGTAATTTTTTTCCTAATTTTTTTTCATAATTTTGCTAGCTACTCTCTCCGTCTCGGTGAATTGTAATCTATTTCCGTTTTAAGATGTGTTTAGCTTGTGCAACTAGGTCATAGTTTCTTTATTTTATATGTCTAACTCACATACCTTGATCTTTGTGCAAAAAAAATTGATAATAAATCGTTGGACGAAGGGAGTACTAAATAAGCCTTGAAACTCAAAATCGAAGACATTTTTGCTCTCATTCTAAAGTTCTCAAATATTCAATACACATATTCTAGAGAGAGAGAGAAAGGAGGGTTAGGGTTGGTGGGGGGATATGGGTCTTGTTATTCTTCTTGTTGTAAGTTATCTTTAACCTCTCCTAAGATCTTATTATTCATTTTTTTGTTCTTGAATCTTCTTATTAATCATCTATTGAGATAAAATGAGACTTAACCCTACAATTTGGGGGACATATGCGAAAAGTTAATAATTATAATTAAATGAACATAATAAGTAGTAATTATAAGTAGTGGCCGATCCATGAAAAAATATTTACGGGGTCCTTTATATTTTAGTCTTTGCATATTATAAAAAAAGGACGAAAAAATTGTCGTATTGTATACTTTGTGGAAACTTTTTTTTTGTATAATGGGCGAATTTGTTTAACTTTAATTTACATTATATTTTGCCAATTCTAACATTTATGGTTTTTTAGACTTGAAATAAATGTCACAAGTATGACCCATATCATACACAAATACTATTTTCGTCCATTCCTGAGGTACTTAGCTTTTCTCCTAATAAATAAAAATGAATGAATACCCGACCAACAAGTACTTCACAAATTTAAAAATATAAAATAAAAATCAAGCTTCAACAAAATTAAATGATACAAAATTTCGGGTCAACCATATAAAACCTTCAAACAAAGGTAAATATTTTTTTAAGTAAAAAAAGGTAACTACTTTAATTACATACTCTAATTAATAATTCACCAATAATAATCAAGGTCCTTTCTTTGACCTTGGTATATAATACACGTAAAGAAACGCAAGTAAAAATTGCAAATAAATCAAAGACAAATACGGAGTAAATTATGGAGTATAAGACAAAATGAATAACATAAGTACCCCGAGGGTAGAGATGGAAGTGGGCACGTGGGCCGTTGGGCCAGCACGCCAAAGCACGGCCTATGGCCCATTTTAGCACGACATAGAGTTGGTACGGTCTAGCACGACACGACACGCTATGGGCCGTGGGCCGTGCTTGGGCCGAAGTTTAAGAAAAAAGACCGTGCCTAGGCACGGCACGACACACTCAAAATACAAAACAATTGAGTTAAAGTGGAAGATTTAGTAAGGCACGCTCGAGCACGGCACGACACGACACGCATGGGCCGTGTCTGGGCCGCCATTTTCATTTGACTCCATGCCATGGCACGGCACGAAGCCCACTTTCATGAGCCTGGGTCGTGCCATTTTCTTCTCCAAGCACGATGGGCCGGCGAGGCACGGCCCACTTCCATCTCTACCCGAGGGATATTGCCCCAGCTGTCGCTAAGGGATACTCCTGGTCAACACTAAAAAAAAAGAACCTATACAATTGTATTATATTACTATGAACGTGGCTAGGACGACAATATTCGTCTTAAGTTTTTAATTTTCAATGTATGTGTAGACACCTCAGTTTTCACCTCAAAAAAGGTACCCGATGATGAATCAATCGACATGTTTATTTTATGTCGCGATTTATGACATTTCGTAAGTCGGTTAATAAACGATAACTCAAACATTTGTATCAACCTTTTGTTTTATATACGTGCCAATAAGGTCGTTTTGACATTAATTTGAATTATTTGGGAGTTTGGGTCATAAACCGTCTCCATTTTTAGGATCACGTCTTGTTTAGAGGCGGAATATTCTGACCGAGTAATATTTTATTATTCTTTGAGTTCAACACAAATAACCGGACTTTATCGAATAACATAAAACTCTATCCTTTACCCTCGGAATCCGCATTCACACGTCTTCTCGTAAGAGGAGGAAACTTCCTTAGAAAGGACACAACCAATGTTGCGCCTCTTCTATGGAACGTAGCTTGTGTTGCTCCTCTTCTAAACAAGTCATAGTTGCAGTTGCACTCCGGATCAAACTTCTCACATGTTTTGCTATAAATAGAGACCTCGGGTCTCCGTAACTTGACACATCATATCGGGGTTGATTTTGCCTCCACTTCTCTTCTATCTTTTGCATTCTAGACCTTATTCATACTTTTTGGCAATTACGTGCTTGATCATTCGACCATGTTAGCTCAATTACTATTGAGTTCCCGCCTTGTTTTGCATAAACCGACCAAACTTGACCAGCTACACTTTAATTAATCAATCGTGTCTAAGTCTTTGATCAATTTTAATGGCACTCACGTTACATAGTCTCGAAAATCGCTAAAAATCGACTTTTAGTATACTCGCGACATCTAACATGTAAGTTGAGGGTGTTTAAACCCTCTTTTTAATATTGTTTTGTATTTATTTCGTACTTTTTTGCGCATATTTACGTTGTATAGTCCCAAAACATTGTTTAAACACCATTCAAACTGTTTGCTAAATTGGCACAACCCAGATTTACGTTAGAAGAAACGCGGCATGTGTTGCGCCTCCTCTAAGGTAGGTTTCAGCGGTGTTTTTCAAATCCCCCGTGTTCTGTCTTAAATCGCTAGTAATTGATATTAGCAAGGCTGATTCGTCAACCTTTATACATTAAAAGTCTCGAGTTTTTTGCGAACCCGTCATTTATCCTTTGGCAATCAATATCAATTGGTTATACTATCACTTTTTTTCTTCTACTCTTTTTTTATTTATTATTTTCTTTATTTTACTCAGGTCGTGTTAGATGTACTATTGCAGTCGCTTTCTAAATCAATTAACTTAATGAGTTGGTCAGATCTAACAATCAGACCAAAATACGATCTTAGAAGAGACTTTTTAATACTTGTGTTTTTATAAGCTTTATGCGTAGTCTTTAACTCGTATTTTGTGCGTTTAGGGTGGCAGGGTCGAACGACCATAGTGCCAGGTCGGTCGACCTATGTATGAGGCGAGTGTGTTGGTTTCAGTAGGTAGGTTGATCGACCCGATGGTCAAGTGGATCGACCTGCGGGCGTGTGGACTGGTTGGAGTTACATACTAATTTCCCTAATTACTTTTAATTAAACCTAAATATATACATACCCCCTACCTTATTAAGTTTACAACTTTTAACTCTTCTTACAATTACTAAACCCTAAAAACTCAAGAGAGAGGAGAGGAATGTAACAGCCCCATCTATCAAAGAGCCTTACAAGACCTCCTTAGTAAATTGGGGTGCTACCATCTCGATTGCCCGAGATAGTACACATCAAATACACAATAGCGAAATAATACTTATTAATCAATAGTTTAAATCAATGCTACATTGTCTCAGACAAACTGAAACTGTCTCAAATAAAAATATTCCAAACTAACAATAATTAAGTAAAAGTCTAAGAGAATCTAAGTGACAACGGAAACTAAGACTCGTAAGCGGCGATCCCATCCAATCCCCAATGCGGGCTCAATCAATCACCTGCTCACCATTCCCCAATAGATAACAGCAGTTTTGGAAAACATATAAAGGGTCAATACCATCATACATCGTTCAACAATATAAGACAATACTAGTAACAATAAAAACCATCAGCAACGCCAACATCACCATCAAGTACCACTAACTGGGAGCCCACCGCAACGGTAACCCCAACAGGATCAGACTGCAGACCTGACATGCAAAACCACCTATTGATGCCAGACCGCAGCAGTGGACATTAGAATTCCCTCTGCGCCGTAGCCAGAGACCCGAAACATTAATGTGCACATCCCCCTCGTGTCGGGAGAGCCACGAGAGGCAAACTCGGGGTGTAGTCCGTCTCGCGGCGGACCACCAAAATAGTAACCAAGTAACCACCCAACTCCAACTCCGAACCACCATCATCAACATCGTCACAACAGTCACCATCAACAACGATCAAAAACAATAATCAACAACAACACATCTTAACAAATTGTACAACATACAAAAGTACCGAGTTGATGAAAGCAAATACGATCACAAGTATTCACATGTTGATCATTCACAAATCCATCACCTACATTAACATATTTATGTATAATTACATAATATCCAATCGACTAACCATGCCCATAACTAGACTAATCATGACCTATATTGTAATCTCAACATAAGAACCAAACTCGACTTACCGCTACTTTTCAACATAGAACACCATGTCTATAAAATGCATAACTAATTCCATAAAAATCTAATCGATGCAAGACCAACTGTTCGAGAACCCTAAGACTCTTACCTACAACTCTTATTAGAAGATCTGTAACCGAATTACCAAATCATCACGGCTCAAAAGACAGATTTATCACAACTGACAAAACTCGTCACATAAAATATAACGATTCATAAAATAGGTGTAAAACATTATTTGTGAGAAATTCCAACGCCTATCATCATATAAAATCTCAAGGATAATGCGTGAAAAATACCAACATTATATTCAACATATAGATTAGGTTTTGGAAGCTTTTCAAATGACATAAGCATATTCGCATTATTCTGGATAGATGTTCATAAATAAATCACACAAGACAAACGACAAAGTATATGGCTACGAAATTTTACAGAAAAAACTAGGCTTGGAATAAACGATAATCTATTTTTAAACATTTGGAATATAAGGTATTTAAGACAGCGAAAATAATTGAACAAGATGACCCAACAAATTTGTAAACGGCTATAATAATCAAATCATTCTAACCCTAATCAAAAGCGATGATGCACTACTCATACAACACAATCATATACTCTAAAAGATGATTAATTATAAAAGTATATAAATGACGTACAATAAAAAAAAATAAGATCGATTGCAAGGATGGAAGCCCTAATTTACTGGTAGCATAAAACTTTCATTCTTCACTTAGATGACTAGAAAGATGGAGGAAAAGAAGAAAGGAATATTAGGAAAGGTTTTAGGGTTTGTAAACTGATTATTAAAGCTAAGCATACTATATACAATAACCCTCTTTCTTATCACAAATAAATGAATCGACATAAATCCGGAACGGTCCACTCGGTCGAGTGCCACCTACTCGACCGAGTACCACATTAAAATACGGAGTATTACAAAGGACGAGGAAAGAAGCACTTGACTCGTATCTAAATCGATTCCATTCATACTTTCACTGTAAGTGCTTGTTTCTATACTAATTAATCCTAGTCTTGTAATCATATTTTTCGTAGTATCGAGATCGTGAGGAAACGTGACCTTGGTTCGAGGGTTGGTTGATCATTAGTCTTCATAATTGTATAGTTGGGTTGTTGATTGTATATTATTGTTGTATGCGTAATTAGGTGGTGGATTTGTAGAGGTGCACTTCTAGTCGATTAGTTACTATGTTGCTGCGGAATTTGCTAAAAGGGTAGGGATATGATACTCAGTCTTATTACCATAATTACCATTGTACAATGGCGAAGTGAGATTTGAGTATGGTTGACGTAATGCAGGGATGGATTGAGTGTGGGGTCGGTCAACCTGAGTGATGGTTCGACCGACTTGGTTTATCAGTGAGTCGGTCGACCTGTGTTTTGGGTTGGTTAACCTAAGGCTGCGTATTGCTTAATTTGTGTTTGCTCTATGTTGTTTGTTTAGTAGTTTGTTTATTTTTATTGTTGTCAAGTGTTTTTGCGTTTAATATTATTATGTAATTTTATGTGATGTTCTGATTGTGGTTATGATGAGGTAGGATGTTCAGTAGTTGTGCCAATGTGTTTGTGAATTATACGGTGTTCATGGAGTTGTACCATGATAATATGGACACGGTGTTCATGGAGTTGTGTCATGTTATATATGAGATGAGCACGACTTTAAGGGAGTTGTGCTATCTTATGAGATTCAACGGTGCTCAGGGAGTTGCGCTGTCGGTGTTGGTGGCTCATGTAAGACGAGAGTAATTAATTGTTGTTGCATTATTACTCATTCCTTAATATCTCAAAGTGTGTGATTGTTGTCATTATTCTTATTCTTTATAACTAGGGTGTATCCCGTGCTTAAGCACAATACTTTTTTGATATTATAATATAGAGACGACCTCAATTAATTTTTTTTTACATTAATTAATTATATTATTAATTCAATGTTAAAATCTTTGAATTATAATAGTAGGGTGGGGTAGAAAAAGAAAATTTATTCCAAAATCACTTTACGTTAAAATGTTTTTGTCTTAACTTATTATTACCATCAATCAAAGTTATACCTTTATAATGTTGTTCACATCTCTACTCAACCTTTGATTGACGTGAGTTTGTCTTATCTCAAAATTGTCACCTACTTTAATTGAGGTGGTAAGTTATATGATCCATTCAATAATTTTCGGTTGAATGGGGAGCAATTAATAAAATAGGTCCAGTTTAGTAGCTGTGATTGATGTTGTGCCGGGGTGGACGTGTGCTGTTGAGCTTGCGGAGTCTAGATGTCACGAGTCATCACATCCCCCTTATACTAAAAGAATAAGAGGTCTAAAAAATTTCCCTCCAAAAAGCATCTTTTTAAATAAGGTAGCTAATAACAATTGAGTAAATTAACTAAATAAGGAAATTTATATTTATATTAATTTATTCCATTTAATTGTTATATTTTCAATAAAAATAATCTTTTCATCAAGTTATATTATTTTAATTATTCTAACCTATAATGTTTTAATTAAACTATAAATAAAATTTTATTAATACTATTATTTGAAAATGACTTGACTCATACTACGTATAAAACAAAATTATAAACAGTTTTTATTACCTTTGTGAAAAGAAATTGAGAAAAAAATTGAATTGGGATCACTAGCTTTATGATATAAAAATATTTTCCTTAAAATACATTTCAACACGCTACTCAATTTTCTTAATTATTACTTTTCAGTTTCAACTTTGTAGTTTCAAAGCAAAATGCAATGATAAGAAAAATGTACAACTAATGAGATCCTACTATTATCCAAATAATTTATTAGACATAAAATATTTCTATATGCCGTGCATTTATGCACGGGGTCTAAACTAGTTTGTAGTAAGACATATTGTTTAATAAATTCGGTTGTAACCTTTGATGTTTGACAGTGTGTTTTGAGACTTGTAATTATTAATTTGAGACTACTTTTGCTTATAATGTAACTTTTATTAAAGTACCTTTGTATTGTTTCAATTTGATATTCATTGCCTTGGGTAACCGAGATGGTGAGAGTCTCATATAGTTGGGAAGATCTTGCTAAAGGTTCCTGCCTAACCTGGGTGTTACAGAAGAAGCTAGTGGTGCGCTTATTCCAAAGTTGTATTCCAGTCATGTTGCCTTTCCGTCAAGGTTGTTTGACTAGACGAGGTCAAACAGGCTCTTAGAACAGACGCTGCTCTCGGTGCGCCTCTTCTAAAGCCATGTTTTCCCCTTTTTCTCATCTGCTAAGACGTAGCCTTCTATAGTTGTTATAAATCAACTATTATTTGTATTTTCACCCGTTTTTATATCGTATTTAGTCATTATTAATTGATATTTTGGATCTTGTTTATTTAATTTTTTTTTTCGAGTTTATGCAACATAAATACGAGTCTTTTGCATATTGTTTGTATTTTTTGTGTTTGCCTCATACAATTCACATGTAATGAATTTAAATCCAACTTCGACCATCAATTCTTATTTGATAAACTCAATCAACCTAGTGTAATCTCATATGCTAAGATTAATCTATTGTTTGACATTCATGCATCTTTCAACTTGATAAAGTAAATATTAATAAACATAGTGTAACAACCCGGATTTTTAAAACAAAAGAAATACCTTAATAATAAATAATCCATCAGAGTACAAAGATGAATAGGGTCAAGGTGGCGGAAACACCTGACCAATCCGGATCGATACTCAAATCCAAAACTAAACTAATACATTATTAATAATTCTTAACTTAAATAAATTCCTAAATAAATTATTCTCCTTGCCACAAGTCTCCCCAGCACAACATCCAGACAAGCAGCAACCAAATCAACCTGAGAATGGGAGTCGACAATCAGTCGGGAGTAACTAGATGCTCTCCCAGTCATGTTTTCAACAGGCTGAATTAATAACAATCTATAATAACAGACAGTAATCATAAATGACATGCGAAACAATCTATACAATATGACGTACATTCGAACTTACCAAGACTAAACGAAACCTACATGAATGCAATCCTTCAGACCTAAACCATATGCAACCACTAGACCATGAATACATTCAAGACCCAAAATAGCACACAATCCACAGCAACGTAAGGCACAATGCTAGCATGAAAGCATAGCGAATAGAGCGAACGCTCGTTAGAGCGTATAACCACTTCCTCTAACTTGCCAGAGCGTATAACCACTGCCTCTAGCTGACGGAGCGTATAACCACTGCCTCCATCGGTGTGAAGCGTATAACCACTGCCTCCACGGTACTATGTATAGCGTATAACCACTGCCTATATATCTAAGACCTGGCCAGACTCTCGATGCATTAACTGTACATCGAACGACACTCGGGGACCAGAGCGTATAACCACTGCCTCTGATACCCCCCCGAACATAGACCAAAATAAACCCCCGAAGGGTAGCGTTTGTTCATTCCGGATAGTATATAACTGATACTACCGTCATCTATTCAACCATCAACAAACAAATGCACAGTATAACTGACTGCACAAACCAATACGTGAACAACGTCACGAGTCAACTCAGGAACAGTACTACTGACTTCCCAACAACGCGTGAACAACGTCACGACTCAACCAAGGAGCAGTATAACCGACTGTCCCACAATATAAGAAAAAGAATAACTAATAATATGCAAACATAGCGTTATAGTCCAACTGACTATAACACTACACATAAACAATCACAAAAGACTAAGGTTATAGTATCTTGACCTATAACATTACACCTCAAAGGTCATGTTACAGTTCGAGTAACCATAACACCAGACACAAAAGCATATAACATCCAATGTTATAATACCACCAACTATAACCTTCACTAAACTTTAGTGAAGTTATAGCAACTTCAGCTAGGGGTGTTCATTCGCGGTTCGGTTAACCGAACCGCCAAATTAACCGGTTAACCGCCCAACCGGTTCGGTTAAATGACGAACCGTAACCGAACCGTTTGCTGCGGTTATTTTTGGTTCGGTGAACCGGTTGAACCGGTTCGGTTAGACCGGTTAACCGAAACCGTTGCATTATCGGATTTTTTTATCCCAAATAGAAACTTTGTTCTATTTTTTTTTTATTATTGACATGTTTTAATGGTGAATATAGTAAAACTCTACAAGATAAACATAATATAAAAATAATTAAAGATAAAATAATAGGAAGAGTTAACTGTTGAACGTAAGACAACGTGATTCAATAATAGAATGGTGAATAATGATTGAGGATGAGGGTGGTTGTGTGTCAGAATAAGGGTGAAATGTAAGGTATGAGAGTTTGAGTGCAAAAATAAGGGTAATTATTAGTTTTTGGGCTAGCCAAATAATATTTTGCTATGGGTAATAATGTCACGGTTCGGTTTCGGTTAACCGCGGTTATGAAAATCCGAACCGTAACCGAACCGTTCTTGAGTAAAATGAACCGGTTCGGTTAACCGAACCGTTTTTGTGTTTCGGTTCGGTTAACCGAACCTAAAAAAATGCGGTTTTCGGTTTTTTCGGTTCGGTTTTTACGGTTCGGTTAATTATGAACACCCCTAACTTCAGCTATAACCTTCACTCAACTTAAGAGAAGTTATAGTAACTTCAGCTATAACCTTCACTCAACTTTGGTGAAGTTATAGCAACTTCAGCTATAACCTTCACTTAACTCTAGTGAAGTTATAGCACTCCAACTATAACCTTGGTTAAGCTTGTCAGGTTATAGTATCATCAACTATAACCTTCACTTAACTTCAGCAAAGTTAAAGTACCTTCAGCTATAACTTTCACTCAACTTTAGTGAAGTTATAGCACTTCAAGCTATAACTTTATGCGTGCGAGGTTATAGTATCATCAACTATAACTCTCTTCCGTCACGGGTTAGTCCTCTATAACACCATAACCGAGGGCTCGACTCCACGGTACAAACCACCATGTCACCACAACGAGTCTTGTTATAGTACACCGCACCATAACGTCACTTTCAAAGTTATAACTCAAATAGGTATAACTAGGGTAGCTTACATGCAAAGTTATAGCAATTTCAGTTATAACCTTAATGATGTAAACCAAAACCCTAATTTCTCAATATAAGCAAACCCTAGCCTCTCCCACAAGGAGAAGCCAAAACCCTAGTGATGCGTGCCTAATTTATACATTTATTTCACCCTTTTTGCACGCACTTCTATGCCATTTGAGTAGCAAAAGCTACTATTCCACTTTGTTTCGGAGACTTTGGGTATTTCTTTGCTTCGTACAGGTTATTGATCCACAAGGAGCCATAACAAGTAGAGTCTCACCTCTGTGTTGCATTCCGGATACGAATGGAGTCGTGCTTGAGAACTGCTACCTTGGGACGTTCAGGAACGGAAGAAGACGCATTGAATTAGAGTGAAATTGGCATGCTGATCTGGGATTTAGTCGATCGACTACTCTTTTTAGTCGATCGACAGCTTTTGGAATTAGTCGATCGACTACCTATTTTGGTCGATCGACTGATTTGAGTTAGAGGAGGCAGATTTCCTCATTTTAGTCGATCGACTATGTTGTTCAGTCGATCGACTACTTTTAGTTTTAGCCGAGGATTTTATTTTCTGTTTTGGCCCATTAGTTTTAATGGTGGCAGATTCAGTATTTAAGAAAAAAAGACAGAATAATTAGGTTATCTTTTTACACTGTTAAACATTCTACGTTCTTTAGCAACTTGAGATCTAAGACTTTGAATCGATCTTTCTCCCTTCTTCTTGGTATTGAATCCTCTTTTATATCAATTCCTTTCTCTTATTCTCGTTCTTTAATTTCTTTGTCTATTAATCGTTGTCTTTAGCCATGTTTAATTCAATTCTTATTGTTGTAGTTAATTTCATTAGATACAACATGAGTAGCTAATTCCTCTATGCTAGGATTTAGGGGAACTGCGGTTATGCGATGATATATTGTTAGATTATTAGTTAATTCATAAATATTGGTTTGTATTGTTAATCGTTGCATTAATTGTTAGTAAATTGGTTAAATGCATGTGACCGATTTGTTAGTTTGTTAAACCTTGACCTAGATCGTAAGATACGGAGAGGGTAGAACTTGCAGCGAACTATAGAATTCCCTAATTAGAGCGAAAGCTAAATTAGTAATTCTAGGGTGAATAGTAGACCGGAAGGAACTATCCATTACCCTTCAAACCATGTTTATGTTAACCTTTTGATTCTTTCGTTGACCGTCGTTGACCGTGGTAACCCGATATCATAGCTATTTCTCTTATCATATTTCGATAAACTTTCTTGCTTTATTTCTCTTTCCTTCACTACTTTTAGTTTAGAAAACAAACAATCAAAACCCCCATTGGTTACTTAGACAGACTATTAATTAACAAATAGAATTGCTTTAGTCTCCCTGTGGATACGATCCCGACTTCCTTTACTGCATTAGTTTAGGCATGTTGGTTATCTTTGATTAGGTGTGCGATCTAGCCTGTCACCTAGGTCACGGACTCACGGCCAGCCCTAGGGGTCGCGCCTCCAAAGCGACGTTAGGGTTCGCAATTTGAACCCTAGTTCGCACACCAAATAAATAATTGAAAATAGAATAACAACATAAATATTAAATGCAATTAAACATGTGAATCATAAGCATAAATAACCACACCAACAATTAATCATATAATCAATCATTATATCATGTTAATAATTCACTTTGTATAAACATAATTAAAGGAAAACACCTAGTTACCTTTATTACGCAATAAAGACCCCAAAATAATCTTCATCCTCATAAAAACGCCATTAATAAAGTCCTACACAAATCCTCCTCCAAACGCCCAAAGGAAGACATCTTCTTATTCTTCTTATTTACCCATCAAATATTAAAAATCCTAAAGGTAGGTCTAAACCCCATACAATCGAGTCCCTTAAAAATATTATGAATATAATATATTGTAAAGGTAAGAGCCAGGATTGTAAATATATAATTTATATTTGATTTGGATGAATAAAGTTGCATAACAATGGAGTCAAAGGGAGAAAATAAGAAAGAAAGAAGAAGAGAGGTTTACGGCGGAAAGTTCACGCAGGAAGGAAAGATTGAGCAACCTACTTGCTAGGTTAGATTTTCTATTTACAAGAGAGTTTAAGTGGGCTTTTGATTCATTAGCTCACAAGATGGATAATTCAATAATAAATTAGGTTTAGAATAATTAAAACGCTCAAAGAGTTAATATATGAGAAGTAGCTATTAAATTAAAATAGTAGAATCGTGCGCGGACATTTTAACCCATCCAAATTAGGTAAAAAGGGAAAATAACAAAATAGAGATCGCAAGCGTTAAATACGCATTAAATAATTAAACTCGCAAAATAATTATTTTAATAAATAAATTTCCGGATAAAATTTATTATAAAAACACGGGGTGTTACACATAGCACCAATCATTAGTAAAGGTCGCAATCGAGCGGGCGGATTAGGTATCCAATTGACGGGCTTCCCAATACGTACCCTATACCTGGCAAACGGGTCAACCGGGTCGGGTTCGGGTCGGGCCAGTTCGGACCGGGTCAGTTCGGGTCTCTCTCTGATTTCGGGTTAATTCGGGTCGGGTCGGGTCATCTCGGGTTTCGGGTTTGTTTCGAGTTTGTTGCCGGGTCCGTTTCGGGTCAATCGGGCCGGGTTATTTCGGGTCGGGTCATTTTCGGGTCAAAGAATAAGGGACAAAATGCTATTTTAAGTCTTTTGGATTCAATTAAAGTTATGTTTTGTCGGGTCATTTTCGGATTGAGTGGTTTTGGATCGGGTTATTTTCGGGTCGGGTCAGTTACGGGTCAAGAAAGATCGGGTCATGTTCGGGTCGGGTCGGGCCTAATCGGGTTTCGGGTCACATTTGGGTGTTGTAGTTCGGGTCAATTTTGGGTCACGGGTCGGGTCATTCGGGTCGGGTCAATCGGGTCGGGTTGCTTTTGTCAGGTCTAACGTACCCTTACCCTTGGATTGGAATCTCTGCGAACCTTCGTGTTCAACGGGCATTTCGAGAGTCATTCTAGACATAGAATGCTAAGGGGATGGTTCTTTATTAGTGTTCATGTCACTTTATGTCTTTACATGACATAAAGATTGAACGGTTTCAAAATTTTCACAGTAATTTGGTACTGACTCCTTCAAATGCTGGCTTGTTTGAACCTTTCATCAGTTTCAAAGCCTCTCAAATCGATCACATACCCATGAGGCCATGACGTGTCCCTTCACGGGGCTCTGTGAGCCGAGTGTCGCCGCGAAGCGCGGGTGATGTTGTTGACAATATGACAAATCTATTCCCCTTATAAAAAAGTGGCTAACCCCCTCTACTGTTCAAAATGAACAGTAATAGAATGCTGCGTTTTGAGTTAAACTGAGTGAGTTTCAGTCGTTTCATTACCCAAACCAAGCTTATCCTCTTTCTCAGTTTTATTCTCATTCCTTCATTTTTCTCATCTCCCCACATCCACACCTTTTCCCTCTCACTTCTTTCTCTGAGCTCTTTCCACCAAACCACCGTCTTTCTATCCTTTCCCTCCATAAATAAAATAAGGAATATAAATCAAAGTGTTTATTTTGTTATTTAATTTAATTTATAGGTCGGATGTCTGATCTGGAATTTTATTTATCTTGTTTGATATGATCTTTTTAAGGTAAGGTTTGAATGATTTGGGTTTATTGTTTGATCTTGCGTTTTGTTTAAATTGTTTGATCTTAATCTTAATCCTTAACAAATTGGGTATGAAATTCTTCAGTTAATTTTCTCATCTATTTTTCAGGTACCAAACTAATTGCACCATCTGGGAAAATACTCCAAAATTCACTGCCGTTGTTGCCGCCAACTCCTCTTAAGCCACTGCAGGGGATATCAAACCTGATGCAGCAAGCTCCACAATCTCCACGTATACTTATTTTTTTGTACATTTTCTTCCTATTTTTTTGTAAATTATTTTATTTAATGCAAGTCGTAGTGGAACCAGAATTTGGATTTTTAGTTAGGAGGCAGAATTTTACCGGGGTGAATTAATGCAATCAATGTCGTTTGGTTCAAGAGGTGGGAATGGAATGGAATGGTATAAACTGTACGATGGTGTGATATCATGAAATAAACAAAGGAATGATTGTGGTGAGAGAGCGAAATAGTTTGGCAGATAAAAAAGATGAGTTTTCAAGGACGAAAGAGCAAAGTGATGTACTTAGGCGTGAATCATCCAATTTGTGTTACACTCTTTCACTCTTATTAATTGTTGAACAACTCTAACTTATGGTATCATTTTGTCATTTTTTCTCATGCCAGACTGAAAGTGATGGTCGGGTTTTCCCGTTAGTAACAGCTCATCTTCAGTAATTGAGTGCCTTATGAGTGAAGTCCATCAAAAAGGAGGTATGATATCCTTGCCTATCTCATAATGTGTTGCTTTTTGAATAAATTGTGTGCTTAGTAGTAGTCCAGTATTGCAACTTTGAGATATGTGGTACATGAAGAGTTTTCACTTGGAATACAGTGTCTACAAATAATGTGCTGTTACAATTGCATAAACTCAATGAATCATTCAAATTGTGAAGCGTAAGCCAAATATCTTGGTGGTTGGTTATTTCTGTCTTCTTAGATTGGCATTCTAAGAAGTTGTTCATTAATTTGAGCTGGTATATTATAGTAATTGAAACTAATTGTTAATACAATATGCAGGTGCTTCATCTTATTGATTTGTTTAGCTTTTATTCACCTTGTTCCTCATAAAGCATATTTTAAGAAAAATGTAAGCAATTAAATGGGATGGAGGGATGACGATAACCGATACTCTTCTTTATATTCATTCATTGATCGTCTTTTTTTATTGCTGGAATCTGGAACTTCAATAAATAAACAACATTTTCTTTGAACTTATTGCCAGTAACATATGGAAAGAATATGCTATTGTGAAGTTGTTTTAACTATATTGTGAAGTTCACTAATTTGTCTTTTTGGGGTTTAGATACTTATGTTGTTAATCGTCTATTGTTTCAGGATGGTCAAACTTGGGGTAAGGTTGCATAACCTTGAATCCAGGACAACCAGATATCCACGGGGTAAGTTCTTGTGACTCAATGTAATTGCTTGATAAGTGTTTTATATTTTTGGGCTCTTGGATCAAACAATAAGTTTAGTTTATATACTTCTGTATGTAGTCTATGATTTTATTTGTTTAGACTTTGAAGTAGTATCTACAAGTTGTACGTAATGCGCTAAAAACTGTCTTGTTGGGCTTCAATCATATAGTTTAATGAGGAATATAAGGATTTGGCCTCACATGAGAGGCCGTCTCATCCATTAACAATTTGTCGTTTTGTGAATAAACTATACTGATATGTTCTTTAGATCGCCAACTCTATATAGTGATCATAAGCCGGTAACAACTTTTGATTGAAATGGGTAGTTCTTATTTGAAATGGATAGTTTTTATGTGATTGAAAGATTATAACTTTGTATCAAGTTTGTGAAGATCTATAGTTGTTGCAACATGAGAGAAAGGCGAGCCTACTAAATTAACAGATCTCATAGTTAAGTCTTAAGTGCCTACTACAAAAACTTTGGTGATGACTGAACAGTAGGATATGGCAAATTTGGAGCTCAACAATCAAATGGAATAAGACTGTGATTGTAACGATTTTTTGTTGGTTAAACACTTATATATTGTCATTAATAAATGACTATTTTTATCGTCACACTGTAATACGAACTTTGACAGTAATTACACTTATAAGTTACGGAGCGTAACTCATTTTGGAAAGGAAGAAGACGGTTCTTTTTAAACCAATCTTAATACTCTTCATTTTTTTCCCCAAAATATGGTTTAAGTGATAGCACATACTGTTTAATAGTTGCAAATAAATGAACAGTTTTGGTTATTTAGCTCTGGTGTATAAACAAGGCGATCTCCAATATAAACTTTTCGTACAAATCTTTTAATGATGAGAAATTTGCTATTTAAACATTAAACTATACCAAACGTCAAAGAAACATGACAGGATATTCATCATCACAAGGTTATTATTAAAAGATTATTGGTATAAATGATTTGCTTTCGTTTAACTCTAGGGAAACCTTTACTTCTCACAAATTTGGCCTTGATGAACAACCACCACTTATTATCTCCGTGAGTTACTATTGATTCTACCTTTTATTTCCTTTCAGTTATAAATGTTACTGCTTTAGATTCTCCAGTTGGATTTTATTTTTAGGAAACAATGGGAGCAAAAAAGAAAAAGTGGATTTTGTTTACTTGTAAGCAGCCGCTTTAGTATTTGCTTTAGTACTTGCCTTACACTGAAGTGAATAATGAAAATGGTCTCTTTAACATAGTTTCAGTGTGTTGTTGGTCTCTCTCCTGAGCATTTTGTGCTTCTCCCCATGTAGTTGATTGGCCTTCAAATTGGAGCAGAAAGAGTTGGACTTCAATAGGAAACAAATGAGGAAATCAACCGCGCGGCTTGAAATAATGTAAGTTACCACCATTATCTTTTGTTGCGTATTCTTTACTTTTTAGTTCACTGTTGGTATCATGGATCATTTTAAAGAATCATTTAATAGACATAAAGAGAGGGGACAAATAAATTATAAATAAGGGACACAAAAGGGAAGAATAGGCTAACCGTACGAAGAGTCTGAAAGAAACAGCGTAAGAGGTCATTTGATTGCTTTAAACTGCACTTCTAGAGCATTTTATGTTATTGTTTCTGTTTAATTGGTTTTTTTAATGTTAATTTTGATTGTTCCATTTGATTGTTTTAGGACTTTTTGAGATTGATTTAAGGTTGGGTTTAGGGGTGGAGGTGGGAGGAGAAGATTTAAGGTTGGGTTTAGGGGTGGAGGTGGGAGGTTATAGGTTCGTACCATCGTTCATAGGACAATTTATCTTCACTTATAATGAGTTTAGAGGAAGAGGAGGAAGTTGAGTTTGAGAAGCGCCTCTGCCCCTACTAGCTCGTTAACTCCGACACTTTGTATATGTTTTGAGCGCTACATCTCACAAAAATCTCTTGATCTAAGTTTGAAGTTGACCCGACCATGTTCCTAAACGACCTCACATATTTATAGAGCTAAACCTGATCTCTTCATATAAATGAACAAAAAATACCCAAAATGGCTTAGTATTAGTACCTCGATGTTCTTGTGGTTAAGCTAACTATTAAAATGGCGAGAGGGGGATAAGCAGTTTTATTATTTGATTATCCGATTATGGAAAACAAATTATTGAAATGGTATATTATAATTGGGTTTCAATTATGTTTAATGCGGGTGTATAAGCAGTTATATTTTGGGTGATGTACTTCAATTGCAGTTGTGAACTGTAGTGGAGAAAAGACTGGATTTTGAGCATAAGAATGCAATGTTTGCAGGCAATTATTATCACAATACCGGGCTGGATTGTTGTGTTAGATATTCTGTTTTTGCAGAGGGTCATTGTTTAAATCTATGGTGGTGTGCCGGAAATTGAGTTTTGGAATTAGTAGCTATGCTGCAAGATGAAAGATGACTTATTTGTTGTCTTTTATCGAGTTTTGGTTGAGGAGGAGGGTAGGGGCGTATGCTACGCGATAGATAGATAGATAGATGGAGAGATCAGAAAGAGAGCAAGAGATGGCGATTATGACATATTTATAGAAGGCACAAGGGGGTCTCAATAGAAGACAACTAGACAGGGTAAGTGAGTTAAGAAAAGGGAGGATGACATATTAGTCAAAGTAGAAGGGAGGGAGGGGGGATAGAGGAAGAGTAGGAGGGGAGGAAGAAGGTTTGAGAAAGTTGAGTGTATAATCAGTGGGCTACTGATAGGATGGTGAAGAGGGAAGAGGCATGACATACACTTATTTATGGAGGGAGGTGTAACAGGTATACCTCCTTACATACAAGTGATTACTGAAAAGTTGTCATCGAGTAGTGGTTTAATCTGTTTGTTGTTGGATTTGATTTGGTTTATGGTTGACAAGAAAATTTAAGTGGCACTTAATTTCATCGGATTTCGTTACCAGATTGCATAAACGCTAAGCACAGATCGTCAATGATAGAATTGAAGCATAATGTGTAAAGAAAGAAGCGAAGTTCACTGCATATGATTGTTTATACTAATTATACGTGAAGTTCTCACCAATTTATGTGCATGTATAGCTTTTAACTTTGGAATCTCCATTTCAAATCTACATAGTAACTCATTTGGTTAGAAATACGGAATATGTAGATGTGATCACCATTTTTGCTTCAAGTGAACCATTTATTAGACCCCAAGCTAAAATCCCCTTTTGAATTTTTTTCTCATCATTATACCTTTTTGAAATTTTATCATTTTACCTTGAATTTTATGTTGTATGATTTCATTCTCACTAACTTTGTGTGTGCGGTGACCGTAAGTGTCTTATAGCATTCATGGAGCTCCCCATTTTTCCGATGCTGAATGTATCATACTATTAACCTATGTTGTCCTCGTATTTTGTTGCAGTGCATCAGGTTATGGGGTACAAAAGAGGCATCCCGACAAAGGTTTCCATATGAGACTATCCTTCCGTTCTCTCATTTGAAAAGTGCAAAACACTTAGTAGGTACATATTTGATGAGAAAAATGGATTAAAAATGTTGTTGGATAAATGTAAATATAATTTTATTTGTTGATTTAGTTTGTTGTAAAGTTACACCTTTTGTTTTCTAATGAAATTTAGGGGTTATGATCCTTACCAAAAGTAACAATTGGGTTCATTGGTTTTTTCCCCTATTATTGTCGATATTCTTGTGTACTGTTTTGAGAGATCATTTAGTTCAGTTTTCACTGTTTTGCTATTACTTGATAATTTTGGTAATCTATTCATCACTTATTATGTGGATTTTGATTTATATGGAAGGACAATTTTGGTAATCTATTCATCACTTATTATGTGGATTTTGATTTATATGGAAGGACGTGTCAACAAAGGTTTGTGTGCACTACCAACTGCGCTCATTTAAATATCATGGCGTACAGTCCTCTCAAACAAAAGGCATTTCTAGAATGCACATTCAACTCATACGGTTAATTTCATGCTTTGGGTCAATATTCTTATCAAATCTTTATAGACGATCGCAGATAACAAAAATTGTCTCAAATACGCGTTTAGCCTCTTTATATATAGAGACAATCACAAAAAAAAAAAAAAATTGTCTCAGTCGCGCGTGATTTTTTGTAATGACTCTTGTCACCTCACTACGCTAAAGAAATCAAACTAAGCTGGCACAAATATCTTGGGGTATGGCGCGCGAAGCGCGCCATACAACAACTAGTGAGGTAAAAGAATAATACCTGCGAACTAACAAGAGGGTTGCTCTATATATGCACGTGAAGCATATTGTTCCGTATTTATCTTAAGTCGAATAGTACCGTATTAAGAGACACTCACTAGAGAAAAGTCACAAATTCCATTTAGAAGGAAAGTATCTGTTTTAAGCTTAAGATGGCGGGGTGAAATAATAACTCACTTGCGTAAATATGACACACATCAGACATTTCACTTCCAGTTAGTCTCATCGAAGATGAGCATATCTGTCTTCAATGCAGGCGGGTCGGGTTGCCTTTCACAAAGAGGCAAGTGGAAACCCACGTGGTTTCCCACTTACCCTCCCACTAGCCTCTTTGTGAGAGGCAATCTGACCCGTCTTCATTGAGAATTTGTGTTGCACTTTTGCCTTATTTAACATATTTGATTAATTTTAGCTTCAGACGAATATATCCGTTTTAAGAGAAATTAGTTAGAGAAAAATATTGTAACTGGCGACTGTGAATATGAAGCTAAACCCATAAGGTATAGACTGACATAAAAGCTAAAAAGTTACTCATATAGTCCCAATTTATATCAATAGGTCTTGCTTGCGACGGATCGGATCTTGCGATGGGTATTTTGTGAGAGGAAATGGGTAGAGGGGACAAGGTGGGCACCCCCCATGTGATTCTCCACTCACCCTTAATGGGTATTTTGTGAGAGAATATGGTATCCGTCTTAAGCTTGTGACGGATAGTGTCCGTCACAAATGAGAATTTGTGAATTTATATTTATCCGCACTATTCACTGAGTGTATAAATATTGGTGTTTTTTAAATTTATCTTACTTAACAAAGAGGAAAGATGATATTTTGTGGTGTCCCATCACCAGTAAATTAGTAAATTGACAACAATTTTTTTTAGTTTTTCCGGTGTCCTAGGCCGCCCCCAACGCATAACATACATTCGCCATGCATTGATGGTATGTAACTAATGTTTGTAGGTGACAATTTTGTAAAAAAACCGTTTTTGAGTTGCTTGGGTGCTCGGATTTGCTAAAAGGAGGGATAATTCTTACTCATCCTATAGGTTATGTGTTTGTTGTTTGTATGACTTAATTGCGCGACAACATATTTTATGAGTATGAATTATGATATTGTTATTGATTGATGTCGAGTATGGAGTTGAGGCCATTGTTATTGAAATATCTTTGTTTAACTTAATGATATCATCATTACGGTATTCATAACTTTGAGGGTAAAAGATGAAAATGATCTGAGTAAATAAACTAGTTTTTGTGCCCGTGTAATACACGGGATGGGTTTGGTACTTAATTTTTTGATTCTATTATCATTTTGGTGCGTTCTTAAAACCTTGGCCCTATTTTTTTCTAGCAAAGAAACAAAAGCGTGGACATTTAGTACTAATCCTTATTATATAACATATTCTAGTGAAAGGAAAAAGGTAAATTAATGTAAATAAACATGTATAATCTTTAAATGATTGGATAATAATAATAATAATATTTTATTACTGAATTTTACACAGTGTCTTTAGTCATTAAAGACGATATGAATAATACGTAGAACGCGCTATGTCAAAATACAACTTATTTTATCTTATTAATTAGGCTAAAATTATAGGTTTATTTTTTTTTAATGTAACGAAAATTGTTAAAACTTTTTTAGCAAATACACCTACAATTTCTCTCAATTCGTCAACTTTGTAACATCTTCCCTTTTAAGCTCAATGGATTTCCAACGTATTGGCAAAAATATTTGTGAAATGACTTTTGTATATCCCTTAGTTGAACGATAGTATTCATATAGTTTATTGGCCCACTATTGAATCACATAGTATATATAGAGTATAATTTGTACCAACTTTTCTTGGAAGCTTATTTTCTATTTATTTGTGCAGTTTGCTGCTAAATATGTGTGCGCATATCACTATCATATTTATACACATGTCTCAACCTTTTTATTTATAAAATTAAAAAATCAGCCTATGAAAATAAAATTTTGTACATACACATCGTTGAACGTGGTGTTGAGGTTTAACTCCTTATTAAAATAAGGAGAGAGTTTTCTGCTTTAACTTATTTTTAAAAAAAAGAGTTACTACTTACCAATGAATTGTAGGATAAAACTTTATTGAACATACGATATTTATCTTTTTCTCTTATACCTTCACGACTTGATTGTTTACTTAATGAATCGACATTTCTATACAAAAACATAGTTTATAGTGAAAGACCTAAATAATGTAATAAAACTATTAGAAAAAAAGTTAATAAATTGTTTATACAAATAAAATTTAGAAAGAATACTCAATTGATAAACTTTAAAATAAATTTGATGTGAGAAATTTTTTTAGCGATGATACACGAGAAAATGTATCAGTTGAACAATAATATCATTCTAGTTTCATTTCTGTATCTCTTTTCAGTTATCAGAATGATTTATACATTTCTTATTATTGGAAACTTTTATGCATGTGAGCAATTTCAAATTCTATTTCAAGGAAGTAAAGATACATAATTTTACTAAGTCATATTTATTTTCTAGTAATATACTTCGTAGTACATATATCATTAAAAGTGAAAGTAAGAGTAAGAGAGGAAAGTTAGGAGTAGTACCCTAGAGGGGGACTTGACAATTATATGTAGTAAAAAATTAGCCAAACTAAGTACAAATTTTTCAATAGCATAATCAATAGAGATTTAAACATATATGTTCGATGAGATTTAAGGATAGATGCTTTTTTTTTTCACTCATACAAAATTACAATAAAAACTATCCTCGTAAAAATTATTAGCTTTCTTAATTAATGAGAAAAGATAATATACACAGATCAATACAAAAACAACATTTCTCATGGAAATTTTGTAAGTAATAGAAAACATACTTAGTGGAAAAAAATGATTTAAAGGCTTGAAAGCATTTGAAGTTGGAAAAACGAATTGGAGAATGAGCATTTGTTTCCAACCAATAACCATGCAAGATATTCTATTACATACTCCACATTGGGCACTGTTAAAAGATAAAATTGACATCCTTGCGGCATACTTCAACACGTCGACTAAGACATTTGATTTATAACCTGTTTGACATAAAATACAAATAGAACAGAAGTGTTACACGGAAAGCTAAAATGCGCGAAAGAGTACTGAAAGACAATTTTGTACAATTTACAAAATTTTTTTAATTAATATCAAGGATTAGAATATATAGTGTAACAATGTCACCACACACTTATCATAGACTCATACTACCCTTTGATATTGCACATACACAATAATAAAAGAAAAGAAAAAAACCAACAAAAATGAAAGAGTATACAAACCAAAAGAAAAGTGTAAAGGAAATCCATAACCATTATTTTTCAATTTAATGCAATGCTACTTATATGTGAGTTAGAGGTGATCATGGGCCGGGTCGGGTCGGGTTTGGGCCGGGCCGTCACATAAAATTAAGCCCAAGAGTGCGGGTCGGGTCGGGTCGGGCCATATGTGTGGGCCATTTTTATTGGCCCAAGCCCGGCCCATGCGGGCTTAAAGCGGGCTTCGGGCCAATTCGGACCGATTCAGGCCAATAATATTCACTCTTCAAATGACTTTAGAAATCTCATTATATAACTAGATATTATGTCATAAAAAAATTTTAATACTAAATTATGTGATTTGATGAATATTGTCGATGTAAGCACTAGGAACGTAGCTTAACAAACGCATTAGTGAAATGTGCATGTACGTAGTATTGTTACGACACGTTTTCAACAAATGAACGTAACATAACATGAAAAACTAGTGAAATGTGCATGTATAATACTATTTAGATATTACTAATTTAAGCAAATAACATTTTTTCCCTCATCTCAAGAAATTATTTATTTAAAGTTAAAGATGAGAAGAAGACAAAAGGGAGATACCTATGATTAATTAAGTGCACAATTTTCAGCAGTCTAAAACTCCTAATGTACTTCCGACCTTTAGTATTTCATTACGGTGTTGTGCAGTTCTACTGTGAATTGATATTTGTTCTTTAGGCTCAAATTTTAGGCTTGTCATAATAATACAGGTAAATAGATTACTACTCTTTCGTAGATGCCAGTTGGTTTATTAAATCTATTAAATTTTGCATATGTTCGGGTCGGGCCGGGCCAAAATTCGGGCCTTAAGGTCGGCCCAAACCCGGCCCAATTATTTGATTCGGGCCATGGGCTTTTCGGGCCAAAATTCAAGGCCCAAGCCCGATGAAAAATCGGGCTGGGCCGGGTCGGGCTAGCGGGCCTGGGCCATTTGATCAGCTCTAATGTGAGTATGCCATCCTCTTGCAATTTGAATACAATCACAAAAAACATTAACAAAGTAAGATTCTAACTATTAATTCAAAACAAAATAAGGATAAAAACCGAATTAATTTTTTTAAATGTATATACTTTACCTACCACTTTTTTGAATAAAAATGAAAATCGGGTTATTGTTACGAGAGTTATATAAGAATATTTTGTAATTAATCTAGCATTGATTTCAATAATTTATTTGAAGGAAGAAGAAAGATTTTATGAATGTAAGGGAAGATAAAAAGTTACTACTATAATATCATAAATCCAAGTATAATAATGGTAAGGGAAAATAAAAGGGTCATCCTATTAAATAAAAGAAACATAAGTTAAAAAAATAAGATAGATTGATAACAAAAATTATGCGAGAAAAATAAAAAGTTTGTTTTAATTTACTTATTGTGTTTAAACCGATATTTTTTTAAACAACATTATTGTACTTATAAGCATGTACCATATGGTATAGATAGATAAATATTAGTTATGTGTATTTAATTTTAAGGAAAAGTATGACTTAGCCTTGTGAGATGTAGTACATATTAATTCCTAGTTTTTATTTATTATTCCATTTATTTTAGCATTTAGTATCCTTTTTATTTATTTCTTAGCTTTTTTTATTTTTTTTATTTATGAGCACATTTATAGGAGAATAAGAAAAGTTTAGCTCATTAATCTATTTATTTTGCCATTTATTATATATTTTTTTATTCTTAGTTTTTTTTTTATGAGCACATTTATAAATTTATGATGTTTGTAACTTGTAAAAAGGAATAAAAATGAAATTACTTGTAAGAGTGCCACATAGGATTTTGAGTTATAAGAGATTGTTATGTAAATTCTTTAGTCTTGCCTTTTTATATTATTTATAGATTTTTTTATTTATGAGCACATTTATAGGAGAATAAGAAAAGTTTAGCTCATTAATCTATTTATTTTGGGATTTATTATATATTTTTTTAATTCTTAGTTTTTTTTGTTTTTTTTATTTATGAGCACATTTATAAATTTATGATGTTTGTAATTTGTAAAAAGAAATAAAAATGAAATTACTTGTAAGAGTGCCACATAGGATTTTGAGTTATAAGAGATTGTTATGTAAATTCTTTAGTCTTGCCTTTTTATATTATTTATAGTTTTTTTTATTTATGAGCACATTTATAAATTTATGATGTTTGTAATTTGTAAAAAGGAATAAAAATGAAATTACTTGTAAGAGTGCCACATAGGATTTTGAGTTATAAGAGATTGTTATGTAAATTCTTTAGTCTTGCCTTTTTATATTATTTATAGTTTTTTTTATTTATGAGCACATTTATAAATTTATGATGTTTGTAATTTGTAAAAAGGAATAAAAATGAAATTACTTGTAAGAGTGCCACATAGGATTTTGAGTTATAAGAGATTGTTATGTAAATTCTTTAGTCTTGCCTTTTTATATTATTTATAGATTTTTTTATTTATGAGCACATTTATAGGAGAATAAGAAAAGTTTAGCTCATTAATCTATTTATTTTGGCATTTATTATATATTTTTTTATTTCTTAGTTTTTTTTTGTTTTTTTTATTTATGAGCACATTTATAAATTTATGATGTTTGTAATTTGTAAAAAGGAATAAAAATGAAATTACTTGTAAGAGTGCCACATAGGATTTTGAGTTATAAGAGATTGTTATGTAAATTCTTTAGTCTTGCCTTTTTATATTATTTATAGATATAGTTGAGAGTGAATAAAGTTAAAGTGGAGAAGAAGAGTAAATGATGAATGTTGAAAATGAAGTGAAGTTATTTGAAGGGAAAAATGATGATTGTTCGAGAATAACGGTCAATGGACGGATCTAGCTATAGGTGATAATTAACCCGACCCGAATCCGATTGACCCATTTGTCATGTCTAATTACAAGGGAAAAATGGTAAAACGTAAAAGATGAATGTTGAAAATGAAGTGGAGTAAATTAGATTTTACTCCCTTTTAAAACATACTTTTTTAAAATTACTCCTTTTTGAAACTATTTTTTAATACTGCCTTACATTCACCTCAGGCAAGAAATTGCTCCCAAATTAGTTCTCACGTGAAATTAACGAGTAAATGGACAATATTGCCCTTCATTTAACATACCCTCAATAGAAGTATTTCATTTACTTCTCATCAAACTAACAAACAAAACCCCAAATTTGTTTTCTTCTCCCAATTAAAACCCTAATTTACCCCATCCATTTGCACCTATATCTATCAAATTTCTTTGCAGAAATTAGAATCAAATGCTCTGGTAGTAGTATAAACCATAATCTGCATTTTATTCCCAAAATTGAGGTGAGTTTTCGATTCAACCTTCATTCTTTGTTAACTTTGTTTGATAAATTGAATTGAATTAGGTTATTTTGATGCTTTAGTTTTAATTGTTGTCAATGTTAATCCATTTAAATCTATTGCAAATATTATGTGTTCCATTTAACCCTAGATTAGTGTAATCCTAATTTTTACGATTTAATGATGTCTATTTTTACTTATATTGTAGGATATGGGTTCATCTGTTAAACCATTTCCTTGGATGTTCGCCATTACTATGGTAGCTGCTTTCCTTTGTATGGCTAGACATTCTATTGCATCACAATAACTCAAATAAAAAAAAAAATACCCCAAATAAACAGTAGGTCTTGCTTGCGACGGATCGGATCTTGCGACGGGTATTTTGTGAGTGGAAATGGGTAGAGGGGACAAGGTGGGCACCCCCCATGTGCTCTCCGTTCACCCTTGATGGGTATTTTGTGAGAGAATATGATATCTGTCTTAAGCTTGTGACGGATAGTGTCCGTCACAAATGAGAATTTGTGCCAAATAAAATAAGAGCCCTAATTAATTGCAACTTCAAGACAAAACAATGAATATGTTTACACTATGAAATCTGAAGAGAGGGAGAGAGAGAAAGTTATCCACTTTCAAATCAAATTGCCTCCCAAATTTTTAGAGTAATGGAGTGAATTTTTTTTTTGCTGAAGATGAAAAAGGAATGATTTAGTTAACATGAATTTGGAGTAATATGAAGAAGAACTCTAATATGAATAAGAGAGAAATATAAAGTAGGTGGTCAAGGGATTTGAGGGGCATATTCGTCATGAATACAAAGAAATGGACGGAAAATTCAAAAAAAGACAGAATCTAAGACGTCAGTTGGAAAATGGAAGCAATTTCTTGCCTAAGGTGAACTTAAGGTAGTAAAATTAAAAAATAGTTTCAAAATAGAGTAATTTTAAAAAAGTATATTTTAAAAGGGGTAAAATCTAATTTACTCTAAAATCAATTTGAAGGGAATAATGATGTTTGCAAGAAAGATAACGGTCAAGCGACAGATCTATGTGTATAAATGAGAATTAGCCCGAATTGAACCGCTTGAAGCCCAACCCGATTGACCTATTTGCGAGCTATTGATATAACTCCAAAACATCTCTTGAACATTTTTAAACAAAAAAAAAAAAAAAAGAACCACCGGGAACAGTAAAAATGGCGCCAAGGAAGAAACCCTCTTAACCTCTCACCAACCTCTCTCCTATCCCCATTGGTATTCTCACTTTCCTCCCTCATTCTTCAAACCCTAACTTTCTCCAATTTCTGCATTTAATTATCTTCATTTTTTCATGCTTTGTGTTTATTTGATTTAATCTTGTTTTAGGAAATTGCGAGGTATCAGTCGAAGGCGATGCCAAAAGCTTCAAATGCGAATCGAATAACAACTCGTTGCAAATTTCTGCTTCTACAGGCACTAAAATCAAAATCTCAGGTTCGAATTTCGACATTGTGATGAACATTTGTTATTTTTCTAGTTCAGTATTGAATTATTGATGTTCTTGATTGGTGTAGTGATGGAACAAATGAATGGAAGTAGAATTCATGGTCTCGATAGCGTGAAATTGGGGGAAACTGGTAATTTTTCTTGCTAGGGTTTTGGAAATTTTGTTCTATTTAGGAGTATTAAATTAGTCTTCACTCCGTCCCAATCATTTGTTACCTTAGATTAAAATACGCCTCATAAAGAATAAAAAAGTAAACAGTTGACTGGGACGGAGTGAGTATGACTTTATTGTGCTTATGTAATGTAGTTATTGATTGTGTAGAAGACGGTGGCGGTGCTTATGTTGATTGTCAGTTCTTGCTTGTTAACCCTAAGGACTCTGATAGTGTCACTAAGTCCTGGCTTCAGGTACATCTCATTCGTTTACTCCATGTTAACATTAATGTCCAATGTTTCCGTATTTCATAGAGCTAAGTTATGCACGTTAAATCTTACATTTGTTCCGATAAGTTTGCATTCTATTGGGTCTGATAGATCAATGTTTGGCCTTAGCTTTTTGAAGGAAATGAGATTGGTCGATTTCGATTCTTCCCTTTCTACTAGTGTAGACAATGGTGGAGCTAGGGGGGCTAGCAGGGGAGTTCGCCCGCGGATGAAATTTCCAAAGTTTTAAATTTAACTTTTTGAAGATACCTTATGTAATTAGCCTCCCCCCCCCCCCAAAAAAAAAAAAAAATTCCGCCTCCCTTAGTCTAAATCTTGGCTCCGCCATTGAGTGTAGAGATAAACTTCTACGACGTGTTCCTTGGTTTTGACTGTTATGTTGCTTATTCATTCAATTCTAGCTTATTTAAGCTAAGGAAGCTTACAATTCTAGCCGATAGCTTTTACTTTGTATTGTTAAGGCGCCCTAATTTGACCACAAATGGAAGTGAATGTACAAAAAAGAAAATAAGTTTACGCCTTTGGATGTTAATGTTGGAAGTTTCGAGCAAATCATGGTTGTAAAAAATATCGTGGCATCATGCAATTAATGTTTGTAGTTTACTCATTCTATTCATCAACAATAGCATGTCAAGATCTTGTAACCCGTTTTGGAACTGTGTGAAGCTTAACTGCTGAATCATTGAAGTAAAATATCTGGACGAGGTTATATTCCTGTGTTACGGAGTACATTGTAATATGTCATGCTATATTCATTCCTCCCGTGTGTCATTATGTTCCTATTTATTTTGCAGTGCTAAATGCACATAAAGTCATTAACAAGTAAATATCATATCTAGTTACTTTTGTACTCAACTTTAAACAGCTGCTTTGAGTAACCTCATTAATTTATAGGAAATTCTGAACTTATACACGAAAGAGCTGCCTGGCATGAACTATGCTGCAAATACCGGAAAACAATCACCATTTCTTCAAAGATGTGTTTCAAGTGGGTACGATCTCAATCTTATCTCCTACACCAGTTCCTTTCTTTTCATGTGTCAATACTCAATACTACTATCATCTTCCACCTGTATGAAAATTTATTTCTGTCTGAACTGCACAAACATTTGCATTTCCTGTCTAACATACCTGACTGTTCACGAGTTCACGTTTTATTCACTTTAAAAAACTGCTGGTAAAAAATTGTTATAAGCTCTCATGTTTCACTCTGTGTAACTTGGTCTTATCCAGGAAGTTTTGCACTTTGCTTCTGAGTGAGAAGTCTGTGGAAACGTCCTATAAGGTAAACTTGGTCAGAACATTATCTTTCATTATTAAAGACTGATGAGCTTTCCATAGTGTACTTCCATAACTTAATTCAACTGAATGGCCCTAACCATAATCATATCTGCTATTTTGTTTGTAATATTTCTATTCTTTTTTAGTCGTTAAAATGAAGCTGGTAATAATAAGCCATTGGCCATTAATGTACTTTGCTCAGACTTTCACCTATTTTCGTTTCCAAATGGAGCCAAGACTCTCTATTTTATGGTTCTAGATTATGATGGAATAAAGTAAAACGACCCACTTAAATGTGTGCCTTTTATTGTATATAGAAGTGACTGAATGCAATTATCAACCAATTTTCATGATGGGTCATCCTTGAACAGCCCCTTTGTGCTGTTAACCCAGGGATGAGGCTGCTGTTGTACTTTCATGATTCTTCTATTGCTGATTATGATAGTTTCTGATCCCCTAGTTAGTTTCGGAGCTTATTCCTTGTTTGTTGAAACTTTGCAAGGGATTATGGTATCAATTTCCACGTCTATTCCTTTTGATGACCTAGCTAAGTACTGTTCTTTTGAGAAGCTGCACCTTGTAGATGTTATGAAAATAGAGCGTGTGTATCTATCATTGTGAAGAATCACATGTTGGTCTCCCATATCGGAAAAAAGAGTGAAGTGTAATCTACTTTATAAGTCAAGGGGGTACTTCTCCCATTGCCAATTGGTTTTGGGATGGAACCTCCTTGGACTTTTAAAGTGGACACTCTCTCCTCCTCGACGGGCGCAGCCCAGTCCCATATGCGAATCTAACAATCATGTTTTGTACTTGTCACTGCAGATTATTGCAGCTATTACCTACCAAATAATTCCAGCTGATACACAGCATGCTGAAATTCCACTTGCTGCCGTTTGCTCAACATACCAGCACAAGGTTTCAGTTTCTAGTTTGCTTTTGTATCATTGCTGCTGTGCTTTTTCTCTCTTGATGTATCAATTGGTCTTTGCAAATCGTGGTGCAGCTTTCATTATGGGCAATCCGTAAACAACTTCTATGCCCTCTTGAGATAACTACGGCTGCTACCCGTGTAACTGGGGTTTGAGGAAGTGGGGTTATGTTATATTTTAGTAATGTGTAAGCATAAAATCTATTCCATTGTATACTTTTAAAGCAAACATGAATGCATGATTGTCGTGAGAGTTGGTTTGTTTTTCAGTGCACCTATTCATGCCTTTTTAACTTCACATTTTGTAAAATTCACGGATTGGGAGAAAAATACTGTAATTTTTAGTAATTTGGCAATCGTATTTTTGGGAGAGAATAAGAGAACAAATTGTCTAGTTCACTTTTTGAATTCCACATGATATTTCGAGATTTAATTTATATGCTTTTATTGATTATGTGCTCTTGAGTCTTGAACTCTTGATCGATTTTTCCTCGTATTCTGATTCTATTCTGCCAATCATTGTTGATTATGTATCCTATATTGTTTTTGCCCCTGTAGATACCCAGCTTATCTCTTAAAGGGTGTATGCAGGGAGTAGGTCGCCTCTTGTACATGGAATTGAGAAAAAGACTCCAGGATGTTGGCATAGGAACAATTCTGTGCTGGGGAGACAAGGATTCTGAAGGCTTTTGGCAGAAGCAGGTAATAGATCACTACTTCCTGGTTGAATAAATTCAATGTGAGGGATGTAAACTTTTGCCTCACATGATCTTGGTTTGCATCTTGAAAGATTTTGCTTATCTCGTACATTGGTGATTTAATGATATAGTTCCATTAGATACATTGATTAGTTATGGTAGCTTCTACCAAGAGAAGAAAATTGGGACTTGCTTTTTTCAGATAATTAGGTTTACATGGATTTATTTGTCTGCCATGGTCATTCTGGTGTCTCTGATGCAGGGATTTGTTTCAATTGCTGAAGTGGGTACTAAAGGTAGAGCTCGCAGACTTCCTATCAAGGCTGATATACGTCGAGCTCTATGTTTCCCTGGGGGTTCTACCCTCATGATTTCTTATCTACATAAAAACCTCCATGGCGTTGAGCCACGTTTGATACAGCTGAGATTGGAGTCAGCTGAAAAGACAACCTCATCAGATAAGTTTTACAGCCTTGCTGGTACCAGAGAGGCTTCTTCCTTACAAACATTAGTAGCTGAGAGATCTCCTGGCCAACAGAATTCGCAGCTCGAGTTAAATGGTAGGTAGAGAGATGAATAGGCAAATAGCCTTGCAGCTTGAATTTTTATGGCACTTCGTATAGTGGTTACTTTTCTTGTTTTGGTATATTTATGTTGGCTCCGTGATTGCAGTCCCTGATCAACAATTAAACTAAGCTCATGTTGAGGAATACATGCATGCAGGAGTGCCTGCCTCTAGGTTATTTGAGAATCTCGGGACAAGTTTGAATGATGCTCAACAAAATTTATGATAAGAGTTATTATGAGAATGGAGTTAAAAGAAACATGCAGAACTAGACTCACTATATGATTATGTTATAAGGATATGTATTACAATGCAATTTTGTTATCATTACGAGATGGGCTCTTAGCTTCCTGCTTGATTATAGGTGCTTCTTGATGCAGTGTCTCTTATCTTTCATTTTGATGTTTTGTTGCAGCTTTTCTAGAGAGCAATTCGCTGCAGAACTCACATAGGATTGTTACCCGTGATAACATAGATGCTGATATGGCTGGTGATGTAGTATCGGTCAGAGTGCCTGTGAAACAGATTTCTCCAACTAACAAAGGAGAAGCAAAGCGAAGGATTTGGGAAACTTCTTCATGTTCCTTCAACTCCAAAAGAGTAAAAGCTACTCATACTGCTGATTGCCAATCACATCCAGACACTGTTCTGGCTTTAAACAACGACCAGAAATATGACTCTGTTTCCAACCAAAGCCTTCTGGGAGTAGAAGAAAATATCATTGTGATGAAGAACAGGCACGTGGATGCTCTAATGGCTTGTGCTGAATCTCAGGCTATAAGGAAGAACGTCCAGATCATGCTAATGGATATTGCTGATGGACCTAAAAAGGCATATCTCGTTAAGGTTGGTCTTCATTTGTGCCTCAATTTTTTTTTCATTTAGTGACATTGGTTGGGATTTATGGAAACAGCCACTGGTTTGTTAGTACAGGTGAGAGTGTGAGACTGCCCGTATATATCTGGACATCCAAGATCTTCCTTGAACTGGCCTTGTAGTGGCTCATACTGGGTTATTGTTATGTATTTGTCGCGGTAGAATTAATGTAAATTTGATACTGAATCCCTTTAGCTGATGATCTCGAAAATTATGCTGGAAGCAATTTAAAGTTTGCTAAAACCAAATGATAATACTCTTAAATTATCGCCGGTCCTTAAAATTGTCTCATGATCGTTATACACTAATACTTTGAGTAGATCATTCTTCTGTATGTGTCGCTCCACTTAAGTCTCATAGGCTGGTAGTCTAAACAATTTGCATTGCTCTTATGGCTACAGACGATAGAAGACCTTGGTGGATCTGTTGCTGCTGATGGGAGTGTATGTACACATGTCCTCACAGGAAAAGCTAGAAGAACTTTGAACTTCTGTACTGCTTTGTGCGCAGGGTTAGTTTAAGTAACTGCGGCCTCTGTTGTTCATAATGTTGATTCTATTGAGCATGGATATTTTTTCATGGTAATTGAGTAAAAAATATCTATTAATAAATAGATGAGTACCATTAACATCATTTAAGGGGTTTTCCCATTGGTAGGGCCTGGATACTCTCACCTCATTGGCTAAAAGAAAGTTCCAGAGAAGGCAGATTCGTTGGTGAGTCATCTATGTTCATCTAAACGTCTTTCTAGCAAGTATTGGGTTCGACGGTTGTCTTCGGATCGCCTAATCCAAATTATTACCTTGTGTGGAGTTGTGTCCCATTGTTTGTTGCTTTTAGTCACGCTTGCTGTATTGTCTTTGGTTTGTACTTCTCCCTTAATTCTTAACATGTTGAATCCTTAAATTTTCAGATGAAGTACCCTTTATTTTAAAGGATGAGGAGTACCTAACGAAATTCAGAGTTGATTTAAAAGATGCTGTTTTTAGAGCCAGAGAAAATCCCAGAGGTTTGCTTGATGGTTACAGTATCTGCCTCACAACTCAGGTCCATCCCCCAATTAAAATGCTATCCGCCATCGTCAGATCTGCTGGTGGCGTTGTAAGTATATTCCTGAGTTTAGATAAATGATGGTTATTTACTCGTTTTTTTGCAAGCCTTTTGAATTTTGAAACAAAAAATGCCCGCTTTTACTAACTCACTATAAGATCTAGAGTCGTAACATAAAAACCTTAAAAATCAACAGATATGACTAACATTGGAATTAAAGGCTATTTGCAATGTTCAGTCAGATGTCATCATGTCAGTATATCACAGCTTTTGGAACTTGGCATATGGATCTCTTGCTTTATGTGTTTCATACTACTTTGATCAACCTGACGATTATATTTTTCGACAGATTTTGTAATTTAATATGCCAGTCATCTATATGTAAGGGCTATTTTTAATCGATAATTCTCCTGTATCCCAACCCAAGTTCCCATTTTCCAACACTGTTAACAACAGGATTTCGCTCGTGTTTTTTTTTTAACATGTTAAAAATCTGCAATGCTTCATCCAATTCATATGCATGCCTCATGCCTGTTTCTGAATTCAGGTAAATGTTGGTTTGGGGGAAGTAGTTGAACAATCGAGAACAATTTTTATAGCAAGTGAAGAAGATATGGAGGAAGCATCGCTAGCTGTGAAGAGCGGGATTCGGACATTTAGTAGTGACTGGTTTATGACCTGTATAATGAAGCAAGAACTTGACTTGGATGCCCCTCAGTTTGTAGAATCCCTTTGAGATCTGCAGTTATCTACTCTATACTCTACTTGCTCATTCCCTCCAGGATCGATCTTAAGGGTACATCTGTAATTATATTTTTGCTTCAGAACCGTCAGTAGCTATTCCACCTCCTTGTACCTGGGGGCAGCAGCATACAAATGTAAATTTCCCTTGCTCCTGTTTTACCTAAATTATTGGCACATTATAATTTTGTGGGGATGATATTTTGTTCTTGAATTTCTAAATTCTCAATATATGGGAGTATCTTAATTTCTTAAAGAATGTAGTTAATCTACCTTAACATAAATTTTTCCGATGGATGTTCCTTTTTCCCGTTTTATATTGGAAATACAAAATGTCAAGGCCTTGCTACAGCAACACACGACTTCCCCTATTTCTTTTGGCAATGCAAAACTGCAAGGATATTTTAGTCATAAAGTCACTAAATCCCTTAAAAGAGCCATTAGCCTTTTACATTATGTACGAGTTTGAAACATTTGACTAATTTTCGTGTTTTGCCTTCTGTTTTACTACCTCTTTATTTACCACACCAATCATCAATATTAATCATTAAAAAAAGTGTGCAAATATTATGAGAAGACAAGTGTTATGAAGATAGTTAAATACAAGATGAGACATGAAAGTGAGATAAAAGATATAAAGTACCATTTTATTTAGTCTACAAACTCTAACACAAGTTGTAAAAGATGATACTCTATCGTGTAACGATCAGGGAGCACAATAAGACCATAAGTAAATCTCGTTGAAAACAGGTCGGATTGTTTCTCCCAAAGAGGCAAGTGGGAGGTCAAGTGGAAACTCACTTGATTTCCACTTGCCTTTTTATGAGAAATAACCTGATCCGTCTTCTTTTCAATGCGAATTAGTGTAAGACCATAAGGTGGAAGTGAATTAACAAGTTCTCTTACTCTTTAAAACTGCCCTATACTTAAAAGGCCGGATTTGTACTGTGTAAGCTAAAAAAAAAAAAAAAAAAAAAAAAAACTGCCCTACTCTTGAAGGGTAACTAGTCTATAATTACAAGGTTAGGAAAGATGGGATGGATAAGGTGATAACTGACAAGTGAAGTGTTGGAAGCGCAAAACCAAAAATGGCGGCAGAGTGTAGTCAGCATATGTCCATGAACATGAGCTCCAACTGCCAACATCCTTTCAAAACGACGACCCGAACCCGAACCCGTACATATTCGTCAGTTAAAGCATCCTCTCAGTCCACGGATGACAAGGATAAATTCTACAAACAACTCGGTTTGTTCCCTTCAACTCTTTCTCTCTTCATTTGCTTTTTATTTTTTTCTTTTACTTGAATTAATTTTGTTTATTTAGTAACCAAGTCGGTTTGGTCTAGTGGTTAATGGTTGCTAGTGAAAATGGGAATGAATTGGCCGCCAGCCCTGTCAACTAGCTTAGTTGGTAAAGTCATGAGAGACGATACTCATCACCCGTGTTCGAATATTAACCCACATGTGAGTGTCCACGTTGTTGGAGAAAGAGAGATAGAACCACTTTAGGCTACTTCTCCTATTGCCAAGTGAGTGTCCATGTGAGGTTTTAGGATGAAACCTCATGTGTGTTGTCAAGTGGTCCATCTCTCCTCCGTTTGGGTGTTGCCCGACCCTTTTGCATGTTTTAACGACCTGAGTTCAAATCTTGTCAGCATCAAATTCGCCCGTGTGAAGTGAGTTATGTAACTTATGTTTAGTATCTGGATGGTTTTTATAACTTGAACTGGATTTTGTGGCAAGGTCAGCCGCTATGTTAGCCACCCTTGGCAATAGCCTTTGATTCAGAATTGCTCTCACTAGGGTTGAACTGTAGACTCTGCGACCCATGAGTTATATTCCTTGTTTTGTCCAAGGTCGGACATGAGGGGCTCGAATTATTACTTAAATGTTTTAACAACTGAGCTAATCCATCGGGGCAACTTGTTCTTATCTTTAAACCGAGGCTCTTAGGTCACTAAGACATTGCTGATTGAACCCCAGTCCCCAAACAATGGTTTCATACCTTAGTGGCTTTGTGATATCCGATGAACTGGGTAGGCTTACACCTTTTTTTTTTCCCGTATTGGTTTGGTTGTTTGAAACTGTTAGATTAGTTATGCGAATGTGTTTTTTTTGTTGCTGGGTTTTTCTACATTATATAAAGGACAGTTATGGTTGTCTAGGAATGTTTTCTCTGAGGAAGAAGATTGAAGATATTGTTCTACGGGCTGAGATGTTGGGACCACCAGCGCTACAGCTTGAAGAAGATAAGCGAATTAGGAGAGAAGAAAAGATCCGTGAATACAACCTCTGGGACGATCCTGTGAAATCTGATGAAATACTTGGTAAATTTGCTAATAGCGCCAAAGTTGTTGATGCCCTCAAAGATCTTAGATATAAGGTGAAACTCCGCTTGCTCTTTCCTATTTACTCATAACAAGCTACATACTACTTCTTTCTAATTGATATGGCATTTTTCTATTAACGATCCTTTTCGCCATATATGGGGTTTATGACTAATTTTTTCATAAGCTAGCTACTATACTCAGATTGAAGATGCGAAGCTGATAAAGGAGCTGGCAGAAACAGATGCCGTAAACTATAGACTCTTTAAGCAAGCATATATGGCATCTGTTGATGCGAGCAATTTCCTGGATTCGTATCAGATGTCCAAGCTGTTTAGAGGGTCCTATGACATGCATGGTGCATCAGTTGTTATTACAGCTGGAGATCGAGGCATGCATTCTGAGGTATACCCGTTCTACTACTCTGTATTACCCAATCTTCCTTCTATTATGTGATATCTGATGGATGCATGAACATAATGGGTGCTGATTGAAAGAATTACTGTAATAAATTTTGGATCAATGGGCAATAAAAGTCACCGTGGTTTATCTAAGTTTATTACTCCGCCTAATAACTTTTCATTTGTAATGTGTTTCGCCTTCTCTTTTTTTTTTTCATCGTCATACATAATAACATCACACTGACAATTTATATGACGATTCATGTTAGCGGGATAACTACTTTGTTCCTATTGTTGTTATACTACTAAGCCAGTATATCCTACATTCTTTGAATTCCGTCCAACATGTTTAGGTTCTTATAAGAGCTATTCTTGGTTCTACCGCCAATGTCTTACTTGATTCAAGTCATTCAACGCTTCATTTTGATGATGTATCTTCAGAAATATTTGATGCAAGATGAACATAACTCTTTTCTTTATTTTGTCTCTAATAAGTTGATCTTTTGAAAATATTTCCTTCGTGCTCTACGATTATAGATGAAGCAGCTCATATGATTTGGGATTGTTATCTCCTTTTATGGCTTAGTAGTCTTCTTATAAGATTTCAAATGCAGATATGGGCAGAACAACTTTTAAACATGTATATTAGATGGGCTGAAAAGAAGGGCCACAAAGGGAGAGTTGTTGACAAGTATTCTACCAGAGGTGGAGGCATAAAGTCTGCTACCATCGAGTTTGAGTTCGAGTTCGCTTACGGTTATCTAATGGGAGAAAGAGGGGTGCACCGCATGATGGGTTCGGTTACTGGATCTACTCTCCACGAGGTACATGTTTTCTTGCTCATACCATAGAAGTATCTTACAATGGTTTTTAACAATTAACATGTCTTGATGAAATATCTTACAATCTCCTCTCGGTCATGTTATATGTAGATTGGTAAACTTTTTATATTGCTCAGAGTTGAACTTATATCAAAATGGTTTGAGTTGAAAGTATTTGTAAAAATGGGTCGTCGTAGGATGGAGTTCGTTTTTGGTTAGGAGCAAGTTCATTAAATTTCCTAGTGATAAATGTTGTTTTTATTACTCGATCTTGCATCTAACTGTATCTTAATTTTTATCTGCAGGCTAGCTTAGCAGCTGTAGATGTTACTCCTCTATTTCTTGATACAGTTTCAAACTTAGCTCTAGATGATAAAGATCTTATCGTTTCTTATACGCCATCAATCGGAACCGAGAAACAGCCAGTTGCATCTCTTGTTCACATTCAGCATGTACCTACTGGCATAAATGTGCAATCCTCAGGTCAGTAATAAATTTAAGTCAAGTCTGTAATTCATAATGTGAAGCCTTAGAGAATCTGTAGTTGTTCCGTCAGCTGGAAAAGGTAGAAAATAAAAGGTCGGCAGTATTTACTCTTATAGTCTTGTGAAAATAAATAATTGCATTCCCTTATGAAGAAACATTTTTAATATTACAGGTGAGAGAAACAGATTTACGAACAAAGCAAAGGCGCTTAATCGGCTGAAGGCAAAGCTTCTTGTGATAATGTCGGAACAAGGGATATCTGATGTGAGTAGCATCCAGAGGGATGCAATTGTCGACTTATGGAAGGTCGATACTCGGATGTACATGTTGCAGCCATACAAGGTTGTCGAAGATCTGAAAACTGGAATTCAACTACCTGATTTGAAATCTGTATTGAACGGAAATATCGACCAGCTTATTGGTGCCCATATCAACTTAAGACATGCTGCTCACAAAGTAGAGCCGGTGTTAGACTAATAATAGTCAGGTTAGTGGAAAAGTGTTGCAATTCTTGTTCAATACGTTTTGTACGAGACCGTTCCATAATAACTACCGAGTTCTTAGTATTTGCTCTCTTATTTATTGGTGTAGCTTAGTGTCACGGTCCGGTACTTTTGCCGAATCGTGGTGTGCATCCTTGCCCTACTCTTAGGCAAGAATGCAAGCAACGAAGGGACTCGTGCTAGTGAGGGATCGCCCACTAGCACGCAACTCCGGGACTCGGGGTGTGTGTCGGAAATCCTAGTCACGATTATCAAGTTCCGTCACACGAAAACAAGAAAAGTAAGCAATACGATTATTGAAAGCAAGAGACAAGCAATATCACGCTTAAAGATGAGAAGTGGTTTTGATTGACTAGCTTTCATAGAGGCTTATTTGATAGTTTCATACTTCTAGTAGTGAAAGTTACATGTGCATAATAGCGATATGTTTTCCAAAAGCCTAAAAACGTATCTTAAACATAAAACTAAGCTCCAAGATTCGACACGCAAAAAGTAATCTGAGAGCTTCCCGACCACTATTTTTTTCGACATTTCATCTTGAAACAAGAAAAAAACTAAATTTTTTTATTAATGTATCAAAGAAAAGTAAATATATAGAAATTTTAATTTCTATTTTAATCTAGATGAATAAAAAAGAATATAGTGGGTTCCTTCGTTTCTATGGTTCCTTCTTAAACGGTCACGTTCTCTCTATACACCGGAGCCCCTTTACTTTTCTTCATTTATGTCTATTGATAACTTGTACAGTTCAAAATTTTTTTGGCTCTACCCATGAATTATCCAGTAATGAATGGGTTTTTCACAATTAGATTCACCTATACAGTAATGGTATTTCATTTTGAAGGTTAGCTGGATAGCTGACCTTAATAGTCCGTTCTTACAAATAAAGGGATTTTTCTCTTAATAAAGGAATTCCCCGCTAAATGGATAACGTTAACGCTGCCAATGAGAAAGTTTTTTGGCTTTACACTAATATATGGAGTACTACTTGAATATAAAAACAAAAACGAAAACACATAAAGGCATGAAAGAAATCTAAGAGGTCAAAGTGAGCGGACCGCGCGAGTAAATATGGAGGATTTGGCGGGTCCTTACACTCTCCCCCACCTAATCTGTTGCCGCCCTCGGCAACGCTTCATTCTACAAGTCATCTCCAGTGAGGCTCCCTCGTTGAGTAGAGGTGATCTCAGTCGTCTTAGGGTAGACTTTCTCGTGGCTTCAACTCCCTTATTCAACGAAGGTTGTTGATCTTTACTCTGCAGCAATGTAGGGCCACTCATTCTTTCAAGAAGAAATCGGGCCTCCTTGGCATAATCCCGAACATCACTTCTTCCACGTTCGTCTCTTGGCACTGGCGGGTCTGGAAAGTCAATGTCCCCGTCTCCTTTGAAGACACTCTACAAGCTCTTTCCGGAGTATCACCCCAACGGCGCTTCAGCTTGTCTTCGACCACCTTGTTACCTGTAGTCACATACTAGTTAGTTCTGTCGGACGCTAAATCAATATTTTGGCGCGGCCCCCTGATGGTACGACACCTTCTCAAATGGGTCAGCTGACCCTCACTCCAGGACGTCGAGTCAGCACTTCGACGCGACCCCCTAATGTTGCGAGGCCTTCTTCTTTGAGTCTTTTGACCCTCATTGTCCACCTCATTTCGAAGAGGTAGACTATCGTCTCGTCCCCCATGCCACTTAGCAGCGTAGTTGGCCTGGTTGGATACGCGCATCAACGTATCCTTCTTCAAAATCGTGGAGTTCCCACAAGTTGACTCCCCTCGCTTCGGTGTTGGTATCACCCGCATTGCCGACATTCGAGGGCCTTCCTTGCCTTCGTCTCCATATACGGTCTTGACCACGTACGAACCCATCAGCAACATTGACCCGTCACTCGGCTTCAACACTACTGATGCTCTCTGGAAGAATTGCATCTCGGGTACTAACTTCAAGTCATCTAACGGGACGATGATGAAGTCTAGCTCTCCTTCCCACTCACCCACTCGAACTGCGACCCTCTTAGCCACTCTTTGGATACGTCTCGTCTTCCCATTAACAGGTTTCAAGCAACCCTTTCCTTGGCTAAAAACCAGCCCAGTCGGTCAACTTCTTCTTTCGACACAAAGTTGTTGGTAGCACATGAGTCGATCATGACCCGAGCATGCCTCTCATTCACTCTCATGTCCACGTACATGAGTGCCGCATACTTCCTTTCATGGGGTTCTTCTAGTCTCTCTATCCACTACAAGAAAACAACATTCAGGCGACTGATATTGGCGACTAATTTCAGTCGCTAAAATAAATTTGGCGACTGAAATCGGTCGCCAAGACCCAGTCGCAGTCATTAGTCGCCAAAAAAAATTCGGGCGACTACTTTCAGTCGCCAAATTTGGCGACTGAAAAAAACGTCGCCAATTTGGGGAAATGGCGACTGAAATCAGTCGCTCAAATTGGCGACTGAAAGATTATGTAGTCGCCAATTTGGCGACTGAAATCAGTCGCCATTTTGGCGACTACCATAGTATTCAGTCGCCAAATTGGCGACTGATTTCAGTCGCCAAGCAGTCGCAAATGGATTTTCACTTTGCAAAAATACAGGGGTTTTGGCGACTGAAAATAGTCGCCAAATGAACATTTCAGTCGCCAAAATACCTGTGATATTGCATGAAAATTTCTGTTTTCATCCTACCATACCATACCCATACCTGCAAGTATACAAGAAAACACAAAGATTTCACACATTTACAACAACACGATGTGAAACCAACATCCTCATATAGATAAAAAAAATTGTTTCAAGTTTACAAATTTTCTTAAACGGAATTGTTTCAACCATAAATTGTTTCAAGTAACAAGTTTCTAAACTATATCAGAAGCCAAGGTTTATATTGGATTCGGCCTGGAATCCACCACTTCCATTGCCTTCATCATAATCCCGCCGATAGGGAGGGGGACCTTGGTTGCAATTCTCAAACCTGCTTTCCCAAGCCTTGAATTTCTCTTTCATTATCCTTAATTCTTCATCCCTTTCCGCGTTTTTTCTTTTTTCCTCGTCAAGTGCGGCTTGGAGTCTTCCCACGACTGTCGGCTCGTAGGTTTGGTTTGAGGTGGACGACATTCTTCCCCTTGGAGTTTCGTAAAATACGTTCTTTGCCGACCCAATCCCGTAGACGTTCCCCTTCTTGAAACCCTTTACCAAGTCGAACCAAATCTCGTTATCGGGTTTCTCGGGATGCCTAAGTTTCTCGGCGGAAAATGCTTCCTACAAAATATAAACATTGTTATTAAAAATAGCTACAATATTGGTTAAACATTCAAAAAATTGAACTTATTGTAAAAATACAAAAATGCTTGAAACTTACATATAATTCCTTATCTTTTGGTTTGATCCAATATCTTCTATTGTTTTCGAGCCGGGAATGGGTGTCAAGGAAGAGCTCCGGAGCTGTGGGCGTGTTAGCTTTTTTCTTCTTACCCTTCTAAAAGAAAAAATTAAAGACTTGTATAAGAAAATTTTAATAATAAAAAGAATTTAAGTTATAATTTTCAAATGGAGGAAAAAGTGGAAATTATAACTTACACCCAAAACTAGGCTAAGGAAAGATCGAGATCCTGCGTGATGCGACGGCTCAGCCGCTCCATCTTTCTTTCCTCCTTTTTTATTTTTGGATGCTTGGGCCGACCTAGCCTGAAACTCCTCAGTTTCACGATACTTAAGTGTTGGACCAATTCATAAGTTTTGATAATGACATGTGTTTATGTAATAATATGTTTTACTCGATATATCATATGCGTGTAATTGTGTGCTTTAGTCTTATTATAGCTAGCAACAATTATGAGAAGAAAGATCAAAGTTAGGCATAACTTTGATAAAGTCTGTGAGACAAAGTTATAACCACTTCAGGAATAACTTTGGAAGTGAACATGGAAGTTATAGCTAACCAGGCATAACTTTAAAGAAAATCGCTTCAAACAAGATCTACATCAAACTACACAAGACGCGAGATGGAGGGTCTTTGTGATCAAGATGAAGAGATGATCCGTATACTGAAGATCTTTGTGAAGATTAGATAGTATAGGTCGTCATTCGGTAACTATTTCATTCGAGAGATTTTACGTTCAAAAGTTATAGCTTTAGTCTATGATTTTGAATGATAAAATATTGATGCATGATTTTGGGAAATAAAATGTTTTGAAATGTTTTCAAAAGTGAAAGAGTATTTTTATATTTATCAATTATTTTAATAGAGAATATATTTATGAGATTCTATTGGTTAGTAATACAACTTATGGGTTGTCATTCTACCTAGGGTTGCTAATAGATCATCTCAATTTTTGTTAAACCTAATTGCCCACCTAGTTTTGAGCCATCTAGGGTTTCTTGAAACTAGTTTTGTGCCACCTATGGATTCGTGCTCCTAGGGTTTCGTGACTATGGATCCGGCCTCCTTCGGCTTGTTTCTTTAGTTTACCTAATCTAGGATTCTACTATATCTTTACAACAATATTTTGAGATATCAAGATAAATATATTTCTATAAGATAAACCAAATAATATTTTGAGATAAAGATATTTCTAAAAGATAAGCAAATATTATTTTATGGAAAGATAAGTATCTTTGTTAAATATTATACTAGGGTTTTAGATCTACTATGATTCTACTACTATAAATACTCCTTCACATACAAATTGCAATTAACACGACTATACACGAAATACACATACATTCACACGGCTACATATTTTATTTGTGTTGATTTTCCAAAATCGTTTTAAAGCAAACCTTTGAGCAAATATTTATTATTTTTAGAGTTTGTTTTTTAAAAGAGTCGTGCATCAATTATTATCAATCGCTTGAGTGAAATACGTTATTGGATAATAGTACATCATTATAAGCTTACAATTCTTTAACGGGAATTTGTGTGAGTTATATTGTACTTTCTTATTAGCGTAAGATAGTATAGAGTATTTAGCGATACTCACCTTGAGTTATAATCATAGTGTTGATTATACGAGTGGGTTGGTAATTTTTGTAATCCGTAGAAAGGTACTAAAAATTATTAATCGAGAATAGTGGACGTAGGTTTCAACGTGTGAAACTGAACCACTTCAAAAATCGTGTGCCTCTCTCTTATCTCTTTACTTTTCGTTATTTCGTTATTCGCGCTTACTTTGATTAATTAATTAGTTGATTTTAATTCATAAGATCAAATAATTAATTACATATCATATAAATCGAAAAAGTGGGGCTAGTTTTTAATACTCAATTCACCCCCCCCTCTTTCGTATTCGATCAATAGACTCTTCATTAAGCATATCTTCATATGCACCACCTACAAGTTAAATAAGTATTATAAAATATGATAAAATGTGTAAAAATATAACTATATATATACAAATAACAAAAACAATTAAATACCTCTCATATGCTCCGGCTCCTTCTTCCTCTTGACAACCTTATACATGTTGTCCCTTAACCGTCTAGTGCACGTCTCATTGTACCTTTGACGTACAATATACTCTATTCCGGCCGGCCAGTCAAATGTTTTCTACAATTTAAAAGGTAAGTATTAGTAAAATAAATTATTAATTAAAAACTATAATAATATAAGAAAATATAAACAAAAATAATATACCCTAAAATTATTGAACCACTCCTCTTTTTGTGCAGAGGTAGCCTTGGTCCAACAAGTAGGAGCAACTCCCGTCATCTTCATCTTTGTACTCTGAGTACAACCGCGTACAACCTTTTGAGACGAAAACCTGAAAAATAAATTATGGAATAGTATGCATTTATGGTAAATAATAATGTAATATAATTATAAAATAATAAATTAAAGACATTGGTGGTTGTCTTACCAAAACCCCGCGGGATCAAGTATCATCTTCCCTTCCGGCGTGAACTGGATCGTCTCCGATGTCTGATCCGAGAACTCATCGTCATTGGTCGATTCCTCGACCACTACCGGACTCTGCTGATCAATAATCTCCATCTCCTCCTCGTCGACTGAAGAAGTACTACGGCGTCTGTTTGAACCGCCGCCACGTTGTCTACCTCGACCTCCTGCCATCTACAAGTACACAAATATTCAAATTGTTAGAAACGGTTAATAACATAAAAAACAAACATAAGCTGTTAATAACATAAAAAAACATCAAATAACATAAAAAACTTAATTAAAATATATATAAATATATCTTTACCCAATTAATCATTATCATCATCAAATTCGTCCTCATCATCATCACCAATTGATTCATTATCATTATCACTATCAACACCACCATCACCGTCAACTTGAACATCACCATCCTCGTTTTCTAAACCTTCACCCTCTTCATTTCCATTCTCATGGATGTCCTCATCAGGTGGAGACAACAAAAACCCGGTAGATACTATTTCTTCTTGAAAAAAAGTTGTATCTACTTGTGAGCGTGCTTTTGTCTTAAAGATTGCACACCACTGCTTTTGATTTCGATCATTCTTCGTGCTTGGATAAGAAGCGAAATATACTTGATTGGCTTGATGTGCGAGTATAAATGGATCATACTTTGAGTATGTCCGGGTATGATTCACTTCGACGATTTTATAACGTTCATGAACTTTCATACCGGCCACAGAGTTATCCTTCCATTCACACTTAAATAAGACAGTATTATAAGAACGCTCACGCCCATTATAGCTCAACTCAAATATATCCTCAACTATACCATAGTATTCGTTGTCATCAAGAGAAGAAATAGTAACACCATAATTGCACCTAGCCTTATTCTTACCGTAGTTGAATGTATGGAAATTAAATCCGTTGACCGAGTAACGATTCCACGTTTTCACCTCTCGTGAAGGACCAAAGGCCAAAGTCCTTATCAAATCATCTTGGATATTTAACTCAATTACATGGTTCCGAAACCATGCTGCAAATTGATCCTCATGGTTACTCCAAACATCATCTCTATTCACATTAGGATGTGCTTTAATGAAATCATTCACAAACTCCGTTTCATATGATTCCAGAATCTCACAATTAGAAAGAACGTAAAGGTGAGCACGATCATATTCTTTGTCATCCAAATATCTTGTTCCCCCAATTGATGAACAACCCTCATCATCATGCATTTGGAAAAACTCGGGTAAACTTGTCTCAAGTTCATCCGCTTTATCAACACTCAAGTTTTTTGCTTTGGTTTCAATATGTTTTTCAAAGTAAAGAGAGCAAAAATTTGCAATCTCTTCCGTTAAATACGCATTACATATTGAACCTTCAACCCGAGCTTTGTTACCAATTTTCTTCTTCACGTGATTAAGAAACCTATTCAATAATTGATGGGATTAATAGTTGTTAAGACTAGTATATAAATATTAAATCAATTAAAGAGATAGTACGATAATAATTATAATTTAATTACTACTTAGTGATCTTACCTTTCAAATGGATACATCCACCTATATTGGACGGGGCCTCCAACTTTGGCTTCGTAAGGCAAATGTATCGGTACATGCTCCATGGAATTAAAAAATGATGGAGGAAATATCATCTCGAACTTACACAATATCTCTGGTATTTGCTCCTCAAGACGAATCATGTCATCAACACATATTGAAGACGAACATAAATCTCGAAAAAATTGACTTATCTCAACAATTGCATTCCACACAGGAGTGGGGAGGAGATGTCTCAAAGATACAGGTAATAATCGTTCCATGAAGATATGACAATCATGACTTTTCAAGCCTTGCAACTTTAGCTCCTTCATATCAACACATCGACTAAAATCGGATGCATATCCGTCAGGAAATTTTAACTTTCTTAACCACTCACATAAGACCTTCCTTTGAGCTTTGTCAAGTGTAAAAATAGATTTTGGCAAAGACTCATCGCTACGAATGTGAAGATTGGGACGATGGCAAATTGTCTTCAAATCTTCTCGTGATTTAACAGTATCACAAGTCTTTCCCTTTACATCCATAATCGTGTGAATCAGTTGCTCAAAGAAGTTCTTTTCTATATGCATTACATCCAAATTGTGCCTAATTAACATCGTTTTCCAATAAGGAAGATCCCAAAAAATGCTTCTTTTAAACCAACCAATTTTCTTCTTCTTCAGCACCTCCGTCTCTGCTTTAGTACAATCAATAGTACGTGACAAATCACAAACCATATCCCACACCTTATCCCCCGGAAGTCGATCTACAGCATGATTGCGCTCCACTTTACCTTTTCTGAAAGCTTTTTTGTTGCTCCTAAAGGCATGCCCCTCCGGTAAGAATTGTCTATGACAATCAAACCAACTCACTTTATGGGAACAAGGAAGCGAAAATGCTTTGCTTTGGTACATGCAACAAGGACATGCCTTTTTTCCCGCGGTAGACCATCCAGATAGCATACCGTAGGCGGGAAAATCATTAATGGTCCACAACAATGAAGCTCTTAGTTGAAAATTTTGCTTTAAAGACACATCATATGTTTGCACACCTACTTCCCACAATTGTTTCAATTCTTCCACCAAAGGTTGCAAATAAACATCTAAGGCGGTTTTTGGATTATCAGGGCCAGGAATAATTAGTGACAAGAAGATGAATTGTTTTTTCATACATAACCAAGGTGGTAAGTTGTATGGAGTGACCATTACGGGCCAAGAAGAGTACTTTCTACCAAACTGGCCAAATGGAGCAAAACCATCCGTACAAAGGCCAAGTCGCACATTACGGGGTTCCTCAGCAAAGTCGGGGTAAAGCATATCAAACCGCTTCCATTCCTCTCCATCACTCGGATGACACATCTTTCCCGGAGTACGGGGATTTTCCTTGTGCCATCTCATTTGCTCGGCAATGTTTTTGGTAGCAAACATTCTTTGAAGTCTAGGAGCTAGAGGAAAGTAAGTTACGGGATTTTCGGGTATTGGTTTCTTACTCTTTTCACCTCTCTTTTTTTCATTCTTTCCCTTTTTACCTTTCAAGACAATACTTCCCTCAATTGTCACAAGAAAACAACATTCAGGCGACTGATATTGGCGACTAATTTCAGTCGCTAAAATGAATTTGGCGACTGAAATCAGTCGCCAAGACCCAGTCGCAGTCATTAGTCGCCAAAAAAAATTCGGGCGACTACTTTCAGTCGCCAAATTTGGCGACTGAAAAAAACGTCGCCAATTTGGGGAAATGGCGACTGAAATCAGTCGCTCAAATTGGCGACTGAAAGATTATGTAGTCGCCAATTTGGCGACTGAAATCAGTCGCCATCAGTCGCCATTTTGGCGACTACCATAGTATTCAGTCGCCAATTTGGCGACTGATTTCAGTCGCCAAGCAGTCGCAAATGGATTTTCACTTTGCAAAAATACAGGGGTTTTGGCGACTGAAAATAGTCGCCAAATGAACATTTCAGTCGCCAAAATACCTGTGATATTGCATGAAAATTTCTGTTTTCATCCTACCATACCATACCATCATACCATACCTGCAAGTATACAAGAAAACACAAAGATTTCACACATTTACAACAACACGATGTGAAACCAACATCCTCATATTAGGGCTGAGCAAATTCTGGTCCGGACCGAAAAAATGGACCGGACCGGACCATTTGGTCTGGACCGAACCCGGACCGATTTATTTAGGTCCGGTCTTCGGTCCACACTTTTTGAAGTTTCGGTTTTCGGTCCGGTCCGGTCCAAGACCGGTTAATTTTGGTCCGGACCGAATGGACCAAAATAAAGGTATTTTACGACTATTTGTCATAATTTTATAAAGTAATCAAGTTTTTTATCGTCAAAACCAACTTTCTACACTAAATATGGTGGTTATTTATGTTAAAGATGCTTTGATCAATTAGTTTATTTAACCTATAAAATAAATTTAAATTATTATATACTTGAAATAAAAAAAACTATTAATTTCGGTCCATTTAGGTCCAGGACCGGACCGGACCGAAAATTACGGGTTTGGTCCGGTCCAAGACCGAATTGTTTAGGTCCGGTCTTTGGTCCACCAAAATATTTTTTTCGGTCTTTGGTCCGGTCCGGTTCGGTCCGGTCCGGTCCGGTTTTGGACCGATGCTCACCCCTACCTCATATAGATAAAAAAAATTGTTTCAAGTTTACAAATTTTCTTAAACGGAATTGTTTCAACCATAAATTGTTTCAAGTAACTAGTTTCTAAACTATATCAGAAGCCAAGGTTTATATTGGATTCGGCCTGGAATCCACCACTTCCATTGCCTTCATCATAATCCCGCCGATAGGGAGGGGGACCTTGGTTGCAATTCTCAAACCTGTTTTCCCAAGCCTTGAATTTCTCTTTCATTATCCTTAATTCTTCATCCCTTTCCGCGTTTTTTCTTTTTTCCTCGTCAAGTGCGGCTTGGAGTCTTCCCACGACTGTCGGCTCGTAGGTTTGGTTTGAGGTGGACGACATTTATCCCCTTGGAGTTTCGTAAAATACGTTCTTTGCCGACCCAATCCCGTAGACGTTCCCCTTCTTGAAACCCTTTACCAAGTCAAACCAAATCTCGTTATCGGGTTTCTCGGGATGCCTAAGTTTCTCGGCGGAAAATGCTTCCTACAAAATATAAACATTGTTATTAAAAATAGCTACAATATTGGTTAAACATTCAAAAAATTGAACTTATTGTAAAAATACAAAAATGCTTGAAACTTACATATAATTCCTTATCTTTTGGTTTGATCCAATATCTCCTATTGTCTTCGAGCCGGGAATGGGTGTCAAGGAAGAGCTCCGGAGCTGTGGGCGTGTTAGCTTTTTTCTTCTTACCCTTCTAAAAGAAAAAATTAAAGACTTGTATAAGAAAATTTTAATAATAAAAAGAATTTAAGTTATAATTTTCAAATGGAGGAAAAAGGGGAAATTATAACTTACACCCAAAACTAGGCTAAGGAAAGATCGAGATCCTGCGTGATGCGACGGCTCAGCCGCTCCATCTTTCTTTCCTCCTTTTTTATTTTTGGATGCTTGGGCCGACCTAGCCTGAAACTCCTCAGTTTCACGATACTTAGGCATATCTTCATATGCACCACCTACAAGTTAAATAAGTATTATAAAATATGATAAAATGTGTAAAAATATAACTATATATATACAAATAACAAAAACAATTAAATACCTCTCATATGCTCCGGCTCCTTCTTCCTCTTGACAACCTTATACAGGTTGTCCCTTAACCGTCTAGTGCACGTCTCATTGTACCTTTGACGTACAATATACTCTATTCCGGCCGGCCAGTCAAATGTTTTCTACAATTTAAAAGGTAAGTATTAGTAAAATAAATTATTAATTAAAAACTATAATAATATAAGAAAATATAAACAAAAATAATATACCCTAAAATTATTGAAACACTCCTCTTTTTGTGCAGAGGTAGCCTTGGTCCAACAAGTAGGAGCAACTCCCGTCATCTTCATCTTTGTACTCTGAGTACAACCGCGTACAACCTTTTGAGACGAAAACCTGAAAAATAAATTATGGAATAATATGCATTTATGGTAAATAATAATGTAATATAATTATAAAATAATAAATTAAAGACATTGGTGGTTGTCTTACCAAAACCCAGCGGGATCAAGTATCATCTTCCCTTCCGGCATGAACTGGATCGTCTCCGATGTCTGATCCGAGGACTCATCGTCATTGGTCGATTCCTCGACCACTACCGGACTCTGCTGATCAATAATCTCCATCTCCTCCTCGTCGACTGAAGAAGTACTACGGCGTCTGTTTGAACCGCCGCCACGTTGTCTACCTCGACCTCCTGCCATTTACAAGTACACAAATATTCAAATTGTTAGAAACAGTTAATAACATAAAAAACAAACATAAGCTGTTAATAACATAAAAAAACATCAAATAACATAAAAAACTTAATTAAAAAATATATAAATATATCTTTACCCAATTAATCATTATCATCATCAAATTCGTCCTCATCATCATCACCAATTGATTCATTATCATTATCACTATCAACACCACCATCACCGTCAACTTGAACACCACCATCACCCGTTTGTATAAAGATGTTCTTGAACCTCAATGTCATGTAGATATTTCATGTTTTTGCATTTAATACAAGGACACCTAAGTTTCTTTGCTACTAAATCATACTCGTCTTTTTGTCTAGCAAATTCAATAAACTCGGCAACCCCCTTTATAAATCTAGCGGTAGGACGTCTTTTCTTATCAAGTCTATCTTCGTACATCCATGTACGTTCCAACCTCTTCATTTTAATCTAAACATTAACCCACACAACAATAATTACAACAATATTGATTATCAATTATTACTACCTCTAGGAACATATCTATTATCAATAATAAAACAAACAATACTATTGTCAACATGGATACTAACTATACTAAAATTAACATATCACTAATTAAACTACTATCATTCTAATTAATAACATTATCAACATGGATACTAAACAACTATCAAACTAATATTATCAACATGGATATTTGTTATTAACAATATACTAACATAAGACATACACACTTTAATTATAAAATCCTAACATTCTACTCCCTCCATCACAATTATTTATTTGCCTTTTGATTAAAACAACCATAAAAAATAATTTAAAGGGCAAACAAATGAATAAGACGGAGGGAATACTAACTTTCTACCATCAATAATACTCCCATTTATACTAATTTAGTCAATCAACAATCCTAACATCATCAAAAACACAAATACATTGTCAATTACAACCTCGATTAACATAATGTTAACAATTTCACAAAACCCCCAATTTATATAAACCCTAACCATCAACCTACACAAACCCTAACTAACTAACCATTAGAACTTTATAAGCATCACAAATTATACATAAACATCATAATACTAATTAAAATCATAAAATAAACAAACAAACAAGCTAAGGAATTAGATTTAGGAGAGCAAAAGACGCACCTAATTAAGGAAAAGTGACGGAAATAGAATATGTAACAACCCGAAAAGTACCCAATTTGCTTAAGCAATAGCTTATGGATACTTTTCAGTAGAACTTAAGTTTTTAATATAGGAATTTTTGTTCCGAGTCGTATTTTGAAATTCCGCGTTCGTATTTGGAATTTTTGAGAGATTTCATGAAAAGACCGTTTTTGGTCATCGTTGACTTTTCTTGACTTTTAAACCGTCTTGACTTTTTCTTGACTTTTTAAAGTCGTCATTGACTTTTTATTGATTTTTAAGTCGTCATAAACTTTTCTTGACTTTTAAGTCATTTTTGACTTTTCTCAACTTTTAAGTCGACTTTGACTTTTGTTGACTTTTCCCGACTCGTCTTGCGATTTTGAAGACCGAAATTTTATTTAAAAAATTATATTTTGGATTTATTTTTATTAAGATTTATTAGGATTTATCATAATTTAATATAATTATTTTGAATTTATTCGGAATTTAAAGAATAACGTTTACGGTTTTAACCGAACGTCATTTAACTATTCCCGACTCGTCGAAAATCCCGTAACAAACTCGAAACTCGACTTTGGCATGAGTCGCACGCGCGTGTCATCGTTTTCCACTCACCATAAGATATTTTAATTGTTTTGAATAAAATAATACAAATATCTTAGATATTTGTTACTTTATCGATCCGTCAACGGAGATTACGCAAATCGAGCAAAAACAGACCCGGCAAGCACAAGACCACACGGCTCATTTTCCTCTCTAATAGCCCTTGATATTTCATTACTTTTGATTAATATATCATAATATCTAGATATTTAATTACTTTATCGATCAGTTAACGAGAATTACGCAAAACGCTCGAAATCAGATCCGTCTTCTTACCTATCCCACACGGCACTTCCTCCTCTCTTAGGTCTTGATATTTTCATTATTTTTCACTACAATATCATAATATCTTTGATATTTAGTTTAATTAACTTTATCGTTAATTATCTTTAATCGTTTACCGTAAAATAATTATTAAACGCAAGTCAATTACGTAACAACAATTTCAAAACTCGACATCTATTTTGGCCTATATGTACACGGCTCAACCCACTCCACTTTACTCACAAACAACTTTTCACTTTACAATAAATCAAATAAAGATCAAAACCTCACTTTCTTTAATCGTTCTTCGTGTTCTTCGTCGTTCATCTTTTGTTCTTCATCGTTCTTGAGCAAAACCTCCATAAATCCTCATTTCTTAATTAAATCCATACATAATTTAGATTTTCTAGGATCTACTCTCGATCACCATCTTCAAAGGACGGTTATATTTAAATTCAGTCAAGATCATTTCAACACTTTAATTAGGAAATTCCCCTATTTTTAGTTTTTTTATTTAAACATAATGTTTTCTTGTTATTTCTTATAGGGGAAGATTTTGAAGACGAGTTTGGAGACTCGTATATTTTGGGTGAAGATTAGTAGGAGGATTTCTTATTATTATACTTCTTATTATTTGGTGCTAATTGTTTTGGCTAGCTAAGGTAACAATTCCGTTTTACTCGACGAATTAATGTCACATAGGCTTTTAGTTTTTGTTCATATCATGGTTATTTATGATTTTAGTTAGTAACATAGTCTTTAAGTTTGTTTCTTTGATTTTGGTTCATCTTTATTTTTGGTTCATGTTTTTATGATTTATGGATTTTTGTTAGTAATATGATAAGTAATGGTTATTATTGTGTTTTATGAATTTTTTATGATTTTCCATAAAGTTATGATTTTTATGTTGTTAGGAATTTTTATGTTGTATTATTGTTTTTGATGATTTTTAAGTTGTAGGAAAGTTTTATGTTGTATTATTGTTCTTGATGATTTTTAAGTTGTAGGAAAGTTTTATGTTGTATTATTGTTCTTGATGATTTTTAAGTTGTAGGAAATTTTTATGTTGATTTATTGTTCTTGATGAATTTTTATGGTTTTTAATAAGTTATGATTTTATGTTGTTTAGGAAATTTTAACAAGTTTAGTGTTCTTAAAGAATTTTGATGATTTTAATAAGTTATGATTTTTAAGTTGTTTAGGAAATTTTAATATGTTTAGTGTTCTTGAGGAATTTGGATGAATTATTTTTAATCATGATTTTTGTATGGATGGTTGTTAAAATGGTTGTTTGATGATTTAAAACATGTTGGAATTAATTTGATGTTGTTGTTGGTGGGG